>JACJUY010004059.1:63320-76731 GCA_014220935.1 Platorchestia sp. MABIK | reverse complement strand
CTTGAAACGACTGACGAAGTAGAAATAACTGTATAATTGACTTGAAAAGAAAAGAAGGTTACGACAGTTAGACTGGCTATGCCTCTTGCCACCCATTGCAGAACTGCTGTATCTTTATTCGTGCATTCTGACGTAGGAAAAGAGAAGTCCGTGCACATCAAAAATCGTGAGTTCCGTCGCCCCTAAACTCGCCCAGTTCCATGAGACCTATGAGATGTATTTAACTAGCAATAATGGTCTCCATCTGTGGGTGGACGGTATCATGTGGAGAGCTTTCCTCGTGCTCGGAATTCGGTGAGTTTGGTGGCAACGACTGCCAAGCTCTTGCCATCCTGTGCACATTCGTAATTGCTCGTTGTGCACATTCGTAATTTCTCGTTGTGCACATTCGTAATTTCTCGTTGTGCACATTCGTAATTTCTCGTTGTGCACATTCGTAATTTCTCGTTGTGCACATTCGTAATTTCTCGTTGTGCACATTTGTAATTACCCGTTGTGCACATTTGTAATTGCTCGTTGTGCACATTTGTAATTGCTCGTTGTGCACATTTGTAATTGCTCGTTGTGCACATTTGTAATTGCTCGTTGTGCACATTTGTAATTTCTCGTTGTGCACATTCGTAATTTCTCGTTGTGCACATTTGTAATTGCCCGTTGTGCACATTTGTAATTGCTCGTTGTGCACATTTGTAATTGCTCGTTGTGCACATTTGTAATTTCTCGTTGTGCACATTCGTAATTTCTCGTTGTGCACATTCGTAATTTCTCGTTGTGCACATTCGTAATTTCTCGTTGTGCACGTACATAATTTCTCGTTGTGCACATTTTTAATTGCCACTCGTCCATGCAATAGTACTCTAGGTGGTCTTTTCATTTCTTGAGATAAGGAAGCAAGTATCTGAAGTACGCTCGAGTCCTGCTATCGGTCAGGAAAGGTCTCGCTCATATTGCACCGCATCTCATTCTGACGACAGTTTATGAGCTCTGTGGCACTCGTGGACTCGTACTTAGTATCGAATATAAGTTGTCGGTGCAGTATGCTCTGTGTGGAATCGGTATGCTCAATACATTTTTGAGCATTTGAATAATTTTATTAAACGAATTCTAAAGCACTTTTTCTCTGTTATCTCTCATGAGAGGAACTTCCATGATATCTGCGAGGCTGCGTTGTCATAAATTAAAATGAACCCAAAGTCACGAAAATGTACTTATTTTTACGTCCAAGTACTTGAATCTAACCTCTAGCTTTGACTCAATCATGCGCCCCCAATTTTACTCAGGAACAAACTAGTTGCTCAACATGCAGTGACTTTTGTCAGTCTTGTTTTAGGTGTATGATTTTCATGAATGAAACTCTAAATAAAAAATTCAGAAGTTTCACGTACGTTGGAGAAAATATGTATACATTTGTGATGTATTGAAAGCTAATGTTTTCGACATATCTTTTCCATGTTGAAAGTGGTCGAAAATTTTGAGTCTTCATATTCAATAGCAAGATCTACCTTTTTTCAATTGGATATACTTTCCGCATTTGTTCATTGCTCATACTACAGCTCATCTATCCATTTGTAGGTTAAGAATGGGAAGGTTTTGACGTATAAAATTTTTTATCACTGCTAATGTTCCGAATCTCCACCGCGTTTAAACAATTATCTCTCAAATTTACTCATTTTGCGACAGCTGAAAAGCTGTTCAGTCGACGACACAGTGAGTCGCCATAACATGTTCTTATATGTTGGAACAAATAGAAGAAATAGTGCAGACAAATATGAGGCTAGGAGGTCGCGACGGGACGGTGTGTGTTATTCTGGCGAATTTTCTTGAGCCACGTTATTTTCTGAACATCAACTAACAAAATTTTCTAGTTATTCTTGAAACCTAATACTCTAATAATTGTGTTTATAAACTGTGTTATTGAATGTTTACAATATAGCGTAAAATCTATTTGTAGATCGTTAGATTCAATTCAGAAGGTGCGGAAATGCGGAAGTTAAAGGAATGATCAGACAAAATCATTCCCACGTGTAATGGCTTTGATTTTTGTTCATGGTTTTTGTGAGAATAGTGAAAGTTTTTTGTTGGGATATTCTTCTTAGCTGCTATAATTACAAGTACTAATTTATAAAGATTGTTCGAGCACAGGGATTTATTCGAACGTTCTGTTCTCGCCTTCGATACTAGACAATATTTACGTACAACACTGAGAAGTGATTTTACTCGTTAACCGCCATGTAAACCACCGGTGGTACACAGATGGAATTTTCATTATGCTGCTGACTGACCAGTAGTCACGAACGACAAAATTTCCATAGATGCTTCATCAAAGCTACGAGGTAACCAAAAAGTTCTATCTGTCTTTTAAAGGAAAGTAGAAAATGCTTCACAGTATGTGAACTTATATTGTTATGTACTTGAGTACAAACTGTGAAATTCCACCACCAAAAGAGTGAACGGCTCACCACCAAAAGAGTGAACGGCGNTCAACCTTGAAACGACTGACGAAGTAGAAATAACTGTATAATTGACTTGAAAAGAAAAGAAGGTTACGACAATATTTAGTCTTCGAAATAATTGTCATCGGCATTCAGTACGTTCTACCAACGTGTCTCCAGCTGTTCAATCCCCTTGCGGACAAACTCAGGCGTTTTGGACGCAAAGAAGTCGGTGAGAGCTTGGCTCAAGTCTGCTTCATTGGTAAAGGATTTATTACGAAGATGATTATCCAGGGAGTGGAAGAGGTGGTAATCGCATGGCGTAAGGTCAGGTGAATAAGGTGGATGGCACAAAGTTTCTCACCCAAATTGCTGTAGGGTATCCCTGACCACTCGCGCGACGTGCGGCCTGGCGTTGTCATGGAGGAAAAACACAGTTTTACGATTCACCAGTGCTGGCTCCTTCTGGCACAATGCCGGTTGCACACGTTCCAATTGCTGCGAGTATAGGTCTCCAGTGACCGTTTGGCCCGTTGATAGCAGCTCAGAGTGAACCACTTGCGACTTGTCCACTGTAGTGTCGAATCTTTCGGCTCTACTAGAGGTATTGTAGCAGAATCTTTAACTTCACTTCAGTTCCCTAAGCCGTAAACTAGGGAGAAGGAAAAGTATACGCACAGCAACGCTCCTAATAATGTACTGATTCCATCGGTGACAGACCTTCCTTAAAACTAGCAGTGCCCGGAAGTCAAACAAAGACCTTCCGGTGCTTCTAGAGGCACAGTGTAACAAAAACTTCGGCCGGCCAGTTTCGGCGGTTGCGGTTGCGGTCTGGGCATTTCCGACCCATCCGAACCCAAGTACAATAAAAACATCCGGCGGCGCCTGCCATGCAAGGCTCACTGCGAGATACAACATCCACCAGACTCAAAGCATAATCTTGCGTGGGTGCATAGGCGGTCTTGCAATGTGAGGGACAGCATCCTGAGGTGACGACCAATGTCTGAAACGCTAGGGAGTGTCGTACAGAACTCACTTTTCATCACTGGTTGCACTCAATTGAATAAGGATGCAGTACGGTGGCGAGAGAGCAGCGATACGTAGGCTGCTACTTGTCTCTTGTGGACCTCCAACAACGTGTGCGGAACTCTCTTACTCAGTTTGTACGCCTTACCCAGGTGGTGCAGGTGAAATCTGTTTCATCGGAAGCGTTGAACTGTCATGCAAGTTCACCACTCGTTAGACTACTGTTCTGTTCAATGGCCGCATTCAGGACTCCGTCATTCAAGACCTGTGGTCGTCCACTGAGAGGCTCATCACGGAGGGACAAATCCCCCGACTTGAATTTTGAAACCAACGCCCTGCAGTACGTTCATTCACAGCACTATTCCCAAACGCTTGACGTGTGCGGCGACTTGATGCAGTTGCTGATAAGCCCACTTTGAAGTTGTAAAGCTAACAGCCCCGGACGGGAACTGTAGACACTTCCATCCTTCTACACTGGTGTCCAGCTTATATAACTGATGGTCAAACACGGTGCGCGTGTTTTTACAACGTCTGATGTTCCTACTTTCGGCTGTCCGAATCTGAAAAAAATTGATACACGCATTGCGTATATGTTTCAACTTCATTCATTGGCTAATCAAAAAATGGATAGAACTTTTTTGGTCACCTTGTAAATGAAGGCACGATCCAGTCAATGTTTGCTATTTTCAAAATTGCGTACTACAATTGACTTTAAATTTGAGTTAAATATTGAACTTTAGTTTAACCCGCCGCAGTTCACGTGTTAAGTTCAATTTTCTGAAGCTCGCATGCCCATCATCTTTGAAAGGAAGGTGTGGCACGGTGGCTTTATCTACACAGGTACTCCCGTCCTGTTGCTCTCACTGCTTGCTGACATCCCACGTGTCGCTTTTATTTCTCATGCTTGCAATCGCGGAGTGGACTGGAGTCTCCGAGTGTCTTGGACTGAAGGCACACGAGTATCGTTCGATCATGAAGGGATTTAATGCCTTCACAATAGTCTAAAATACTTGTTTTATCTTATTTATATTACACAAAAAAATTTTTTTCTTACTTGAGAAGATAAAGGCTTTAGTGAACTTAATATTACCATTCGACTCTGAATTTGTTTGGATAATGAGCTGACATTAAAAGAATTGAAACTTTATTATTAAAAAGAGTTCGACACGTGTCAAAATATCTGTGAAATATTTCGGCAGATGTTCAATTATATCAAGTCGTGGACTGACAAGAAAACTAGGGTGTGAGTTTGTTTCATGTGGGTACCAAACGTTTGTAGATCAAAAAATCTAGTAGAATATCAACTGAACAGTTTTACCTTTGTTACATAACGCGTAAGAAGAGTGCATGCGAATTTACCAAGACTGAAGCTGAAACAAATACTGTGTGTAATTCATGGAGAGCACGTATGCTAGAAAACCTTTGAGAAATTAATCATTTTTCATCGTTATAGTCGCATCAATACAGCTGTGGTGTATTCTACTAAGGCATTTAGATCACACATTTGTCGAGTATAGTCATGTTCTGCGCATAATGACTAACATCATTGATGAAATGATCTATTCTCAACTGTGGAATGAAAAATTCTTTTTCCAACTCTGCTAAGCTTTTTTTGGAATAGAATTCTTGTAACATACTTGAGTAATGGACCATGTTGTTTTGTTCGTCTTTGTGATGGTTGGTCTTTGAGTTTCGCGTGCGTGCTGAACGTTGAGCTTAATATTTCGGCATCTCATATAATTCGTAGAAATTATTTCGGTCTCTCATATAATATGTAGGTATTATTTCGGTATCTCATATAATATGTAGGTATTATTTCGGTATCTCATATAATATGTAGGTATTATTTCGGTATCTCATATAATATGTAGGTATTATTTCGGCATCCTCGTATAATATATAAGTAATATTTCGGTATCTCATATAATATGTGAGTATTATATCGATATCTCAAATTATTTCTAGATAGTATTTTAGCATCTCATATACAGGGTGGCGCATAAGTAGCGCACCATTTTGAAGGTAAATTTTAAAGATTTTTTACCGCAATATACACTGGGTATCTGTAGACAGGATACGACATGTAAACAAACTTCAAGAGTTCCTCTATCGTTTGCAATAAGCCCTATCGTTATACTTTTCATAGTTTATTTATTAATTTTTTAAAAGGGTGCGTTACTTATGCGCCACCCTGTACATGTATAATTTGTAGATATCTTCAAGCGAGGCTGCTGCAGAAATGGAAATCAACCGCAACAATTTTGCCTATATGCTCACTTTAGCGAGTGTTTTTATAAGAATGCGTAAATTATGGATAAAACTAAGGACAACATTCCTCGTATTTTAACCCAGAATCATTTGTTACCGTTCTTTTAATGGCAGCAGCTCAAAACGATTGAGCAATGCATGCCAGTTTAAAATATTTGAGAAATGGAGAAAGCATTGAGTTCGACATGATGCTGAAACTTGATTCTCGTTTGATTGGGGCAAAAAGATGAATTTTCGAGGATCAAAGGATTTTTTATCGCTTTGGGGATGGTCTTGCGGCGGAGAAACTTACTCCGCATAAAGTAGGCGTAAATTCTACGATGGTATTCTGAAGAAAATCAAAAATATTCCCTAAAATTCGAAGTTCCGTGAACGGACAGTATATTCTTATATATTCAAGTGCGAAAGAAATTCAAATTTATTCCCTATCTAGGATCATTCTGTTTGTTTTCAGTCTGCTTGCAGTCCGTATTTATACTATCAGATTTTTATTATTTTTCTGTGGGGAGCGATTGAAAAATATGATTTTGTATCAATGGAAGCTAAACTTCGTCATCGAAGTAGAAGACTTCGTTTTATTTTCATTTTACATGCTCTTTTTGAAAATGATCACAACTCTTTTTTTATTTAATTCTTCTCTGCAGCTACAAAACACCCGTATTTCTCGAAAAAAGCAATCTTTTCTTTGTACAGATTCAAAACGCCCATTATTCTCGAATTTTATAATTTTTTCCCCTGTAAATTCAGAACACCCGTTTGTCTCGGAAATCATTTTTATCCTTCGAATTCAAAACACCTATTTTTCTCAAAGAGAACAATTTCTTTTATTTTCCAGATGCGTTGCTTGCGGATCTCCAATCTTCCGTGCCCCGCTCCGCTCACTCACAGTCACCCGGCCCTCGTGCCAACCAGTCCCCCTCTGCGAACCACCAACACCCGCCCACCACCGCATACACCCACTCTACACCCGCCTCCTACCCCCACCGCTCACCTGGGCCACAGCACCACAACGGACAGTTCCGCTACAGCTCCGACAGTAACCAATTCTACTCCAATGGAGACACCGATGTCAACCCCCAGAAAAAGGTAAGCTTTTCTAACAGCAACTGATGTTAGATTTTAATTACTGTTATTTTTGAGGGTGAGAAGTCTTTCTAATAGCAACGGATGTTGATTGTTAATAACGTGAACAAATCAATGTTTGCTCACGTACAGATGTAAGAAGTGTTAATAAGAACGATAATATTAAAAGGTATACGCTGCACTGAAGTATTGTGCCTCACAACGCAGTTGAGAAGTTTGACAAGAAGTTTTAGTCCGAAATTAGGCAACAAGTTCACACGACACATCGTATAATAAGGCAGTGCTCCTCAGTCCGCCTGTGGAGACGATTGCGTTGAAACAATGTAAGGAGTTGCGACTGAAGGAAAGCTATAAAAAGTAAGTAAAAAAGGCAAAGGTTTATAATAACCATTCTCTTCAGCCGCTTACAGACTAAAACACCGCACGAGACATACGGGATTTTCCGCTTAATTTTTGCAAGACGTGATGGAAAATTGGTACAATATCTTCCGGTCGCTCCGCAACTCTCGGAGTAGCCCTTAGTGTGTTCTAGCGATGTTTGGGGAAAGAGGAAATAATTCCAATGATATTAGTGCATAAAGTGTATTGAAGAAATTAAATTTTAAGGATATCCTAGCAAAGGCTCCTTGGTCGATTCGTAAATCATAATACATACATAATAGCAATGACTAGAAAGGTACCTTAGATAAATGTTTTAACGGAAGTAAAAATTGCATGGGTCTGCAGAGCAGCTGGTTGCAGGTGACGTAACCACGTAATTTGACGTAAGCTTGAGCCAATTTAAATCTCACAGTGATGGAGTAAGCCAGCGGACTTTGTCGCACGCACAAGTCCTCGGATAATTTACAGGTGACGTAACCGCGTCAGTGGAGAGCATATGAGGGTTGGCTCCTCAGTGGCCCGGCTGCCCTTGTGGCATTTGTCGTGACCAAAATCCTCAAGTTTGTGTGATGTTTCTAAATAAAATTTGACTATAAGTTTAATTGGGTGATATTCATAGTTAAATTTTACACGAAAATACCTAAACTAGAATGATTTTAGCGAGGAAAAGGACCTGTCTGTGCCCTCAAGTGCGTGAGTCACGCGAGGCGTCGCATGACGTCACTTTTCCTCCCTCCGCCTCGCCGGTGCCGGTCACTGGGGACGTGGCGCTTCCTGCGGTGTGGCGCGCTGCCCTTGCTCTAAATAAATGGCTGTTTTTTTATTAATGGTAGGGGCTAAATTATTATTATTAATAGCCCTATTAATTCATGGGTATTAATAAGTAGGTTTGATATATTATTAATGGGTAGGTGCTAAATTATTAATATAAAGGGAATTTATATTAATTATTAGGTATTAATAAATAGGTTTTATTTATATGTTATTAAGGGGTAAGTGCTAAATAGGTATGTGCTAAATTAACAATACTAAAAGATATGTGCTAAATCTCGATTTGTTTAATTCACCATTCTGTTAGCGTCTTCTGATCTGTTCTTATCGTCTTCGTAATCAAAATGACGTTTTGCGCTCGGTGTTGGCTGAACCTCAGGAATTTTGCTTTAGGAGACTTGTCACTTTTGCTTCTAAAGTTTTTGTGTTCTTAAATCGTAAATGAATTATCTAGCAGCTCCTGAGCGCCCTGAAACATTATTTGCTATCGTGCTATCGTGTGCTTAATTTCGATAAGAATTTACGTTTTCAATTGAATGGGCATGCGGACGTAGTAAACGTACCAATAAATTAGTTTTCTGGCATGTTGGGGTAAATCTAACATGAATCAATCTTTATACCAGCATTAGTTGAAGGTTATCTCATGAAAATGAAACGTGTAAGAATTGACTTACAAGAAAGCCCCAATTGGGATGCTCGAATCAGCTGGAGACAATGTGAGGCAACAGAGCCGAAGCTGCTGTCGTGCGTATAGCTCATGCAACAGGAGCACCGTACTTCCCTTAGGTACGGAGGCATGCAACGCGCCTTAACCGCTCGCACATGTGCGCTTGTTAGCGTTGTCACATGTGTAAGAAAGCAATATATGTAGTATGACTGCAACATTTGTTCTGGGGTGCACCTCGTTTTTTTTTGTCGTATTCGCGTTAACTTACAAGAGGAACTTTAAGTTTTAATGTTCATTGGTGATAGCAAGCTCTTAATAAAGCGGATTTCTTGTAAAAGGCGCAAAAACTTGTGAACGTGGTCGATGGGATTTTATGTTGAGATTGGCATAATATACATTGACGTGTGTTAAGATGCTTGTATAAAATATTGATCGCGGATCCATCATTTCTTGAAAAGATTGCTTTCATATCATGAAATGAGGTATTAGCCATTTTTAAGCAGCATATTTATTTAGGTTGAAGGCAAACGTCAATTTAGATTTGATTGAAGTGAGTGTAATATATAAAATTTGAGGAGGTCCTGAGGAGATCCTCTTGAATTTCAAATTATGTATCTTTCCAGTGTAAACTTCGTTGCTCAGAAATATGGTTACTTCAGGTACGAAATGACGCTGTAGGAATTAATTGTTACAGAAGCCAATTATGTTAGACAAAAGCATTTATTTTTATTTTGTGTAACAATTGCTAGTGAGCTGAATTGGACTCGTTTGTTCACTGTGTCTGCCGAGTGATATGAACATGAAGGCAAGTCGAATCTTATATATATGTATGTATGTATGTATGTATGTGTGTATGTTTGTTTGTGTTTGTCATACTAGACCTATGAACACCGCCTATTAAATATTTCCAGTACAGAAGTCGTACAGTACCAGAAAAAGTTAAAAGTCGTTTCAATTCCTTATTGTTACGTCTCTGGTGCTGGTAGCTTTGGGAAATTGTTAATTTTGAACACAAAGAGGTACTGCCATCAAAATTCTCATGTCATTAGCGCAGCTGGGCAATTTTTTACTCTTTTTATTACTAGGTGGTGCTATTTGTACTCGTTTTGTATCGCCAATCCAGTACTGACAAGTTTGTTCTTCATTTGAGACTGCTTTTAATGTGGTATCGAGTCTCACCGTTTGCTTCAATTGCGAACAATTTGATTATTATGAGTACCCTCGTCGAACAGTACTGCAGAATACTTAGTTTTTAAGTACTTAATTTTTTGAATGTCCTTTAAATTTTTTAAATGTCGGTAAGTTTTCAAGTACTTAATTTCTTAAATGTCATCCTACGTTTACGAACGTGAGTTTTCTTACAGATACTTATACGTACATTGTCCATGCCGTTTCGTCTTCACGTTTTGCGAATTTAGTTTCAAAATTCTATCCCTGATGAAATTACTTGAACTCACAGAGAAATTTAAAGGCAAGAAGCGTATTTTCTGCCTATTTGATGTACATGGGCCTAGATTTGTTATAGCCTAGGTTTTGGAGCTGAATTTAATTTGTTCTTCGCGTTCTACTGTTTGACTGAGCAATCTTGTCTAAGTTCATCGAAGCGCATACAATCACCGTGAACCGTCTACCTAGAATAGGAATAAAGGCTTGGCTTCGGCCCGCGTGACGAAGTTCTATGATAGTTAAATGTTCGACTGCACCATAATGTTTATGCAGCGGACTCTATATGTTAATGGCCGGCTTCTTAGACAACTAAGCATAACTGAGACATTTCAGTGTTGCCAACTTTTAGGCTGACCATAAATAAAAACGTTTTTAAATTTATACGAATTTATAAGAAAGACCCTATTTACCGTATGCAGAAAATGTTACGTTGTTCACGGTGAAAACATGAACGTTTTCTCTGAAGACCCAAAATTTGTTCCCGTGTTTCTAAGTTCTTGGTTTCTCACTCATATCATAATAGTTGAGGGTTCTGGGATTCATTCTGAAATGATCACAAAGCAAAATACCCTCTGACTTTGAAAGAAACTGTTTT
The DNA here is from genome assembly GCA_014220935.1 of Platorchestia sp. MABIK. Lineage (NCBI taxonomy): Eukaryota > Metazoa > Arthropoda > Malacostraca > Amphipoda > Talitridae > Platorchestia > Platorchestia sp. MABIK. Next base: position 66,062 of record JACJUY010004059.1, on the reverse strand, counting down.
GCATGAAGAAGACTTGGAACTAAATGGATGCACCATGGTTGTTCAAATAAAATTCGTGGGCTTCTTGTTTTGTGCAGGGCAAAATTCATCTCTGATTGCTATTCCCAAGCTAAAGGCAACATAGTTACCATGTCAAAAATCTGTCGACAACAATGCCTTTCTGCATTCGATGCTGCATGTTGTGGAGAGTAACATTCCAGAGGTGATCTTCTGAGGTTATTTGTTCTATAGAGAGTCCTTCGCGACTTCCATCTTCCGTGCCCACTTTTTTCAGTTTTTATGCCTTTTTCGCCATCTCTTCGTTATCTTTATTGCTAGCCATACCTTCTCCGCTCTCTTATCGTTGTCTTTGTTGGCTTTCCAAACCTGTTTCATTTTTTGGTTGCCTTTTCTTGCTTTTTCTTCCTAACTTGTTAGTTCTCCCTATCATGTATAGGAACACATTCTGTACATGAATTTCCGCCTTCTTCTAGCCATACTAAAGGTTCCCTACTGTTTGCTCTCGTGAGATCGCATTTTATGTGCCTCAGGAGTCTCGAACTACGTGTTTATGACGGTAATTGTAATAATAATCATTGTTATACACAATTTGGGTATCTTCTGTATATTACAAATTACATTACGTCAGTGCGTGCTAAATCACCAAGGGCGTGATTCAAACCATTTTTGCAACTTTCAATTTAATTATTCTATTTAGAAACCCAACAAATTCAGCACCATTGTTAAGCCAGGAATGCTCGCTAGTTAACTGTTGAAGTAAAGTATCTAGTGCTTCTTTAGTGTTGCGCTTCAGAAAATATTGGAAACCGATTTTCAATTGATTTGTGTGCTGAAAAGTGGTAAATATTTTTGGGTCAAATGTTTTGTGGTACGCTAATTAACTTTCAAAAAAAGAATCTTGTTCGATACCTCAAACCCATTAAGTTCAGAGGGACATTTGTATCTTGTGTGTACAAGCGCGCGAAGGTTTTTTAAAATTCAATTCCTCACTTGGCATTGATTCGCAAGCTTCCTCGTTCAATTGACGTTATTTACGTATTAGGCTCCCTCTCTACGTCCGATGTACATGGCCTAATTAAAAGGACCCTTATACGCACGTAATGATGACCCTCGATCCCCACGAGGAAGTGGTCGTGTTGATCTATCGTTCGACGCTGGTGCTTTCTTGCGAGGCACCACTCGACCGCACCCTTTGGGTCGAGTGGCTACGAGTAACGCGAATATCAATCCTTGATTTCCATTTAATGAGAGATCATGTTTTGATGTTTGTCACTTATTGTTAGCGCTGCTGCGGGAGAGTGATGAGTAGAGAATGAGAATTTGTGGTCTGACGTTCGTAAGTTAATATTCTGATGTTTGTAACTCATTATTACCGCTGCTATGGGGAGTAATGAGTAGATAATGAAAATTTGTATTCTGACGTTTGTAACTTATTGCCTCAGCTATGGGTAAGTGATGAGTAGAGAATGAGAATTTCATTCTGACTTTAGTAACGTATTGTTACCGCCACAATGAGGGAATGATGAGTAGGGAATCAAAATTTGTTTTCTGACGTTTGTAACTTATTGTACCGACGTTTGCAACTTATTGTAACTGTGAGGAAGGGATGAGTGGAGATAAGATAACTAGAAGTCAAAGACCGTCTTAGGTTCTGATTGTTTGAGTTTTTGTCGAACAAAATGTTGAATTATTTCCAAATTCTGTTTTGTGGCCTGCTTATTGCTGTGCTCAGTGATCCCTTACGTGTCAACTTTCTGAGCGCTGCAAGTACTGATGGTAGTTGATTGTAATTGGTGGTAGTTGATGGATGTTTGGCAAATTAGTTGGTCAATTTAAAAAATCAAACAAATTTATACATACTAGTGGTAGTTGATGGTGGTAGTAGTTGACGGTAGTAGTGGTTGTTGATGGTAGTAGTGGTTGTTGATGGTAGTAGTGGTAGTTGATGGTAGTAGTGGTAGTTGATGGTAGTAGTGGTAGTTGATGGTAGTAGTGGTTGTTGATGGTAGTAGTGGTTGTTGATGGTAGTAGTGGTAGTTGATGGTAGTAGTGGTAGTTGATGGTAGTAGTGGTTGTTGATGGTAGTAGTGGTTGTTGATGGTAGTAGTGGTTGTTGATGGTAGTAGTGGTTGTTGATGGTAGTAGTGGTTGTTGATGGTAGTAGTGGCTGTTGATGGTAGTAGTGGTTGTTGATAGTGGTAGTAGTGATGACAGTCTAAGAGAACTATTTTTGCACAATCTCGGATCGGGAAAACTTCACCACAACAAACAGTGTTGGAGCGAACTGATCATGCCTGACATTTGTAAAGACTTTTGGCAGCTTTTATGCTTGGATTTTCTGGTAAAATCGAGCTGCAAGTGTCGATAATTTACTTCGACAATTCTTGATATTCTTCTTTCCTTTAGGTTGCGAAGTTCAGTGTTTCATTATCGTTATCTACCAATGCTTATTTTTTCATATCCTGAGCCTGAGTGAACATGTCACTGAAATTATAAAGTTTTGTCCTATTGTTCGAATGCTGTTAGGACATTTTTCGATATTTAACTTTCTTACAACATTCCATTTGTGTGTTATAGTTTCAACTGCTCCGCTCGCACGAGAATTTTAGCGCAAACATAAATCTTTTGTCTCTAAAATTAGCACTTAACAAATTTTGTGAATTTGTAGAGAACTGTAGTGAAATATCTTATATCTTATAATAATGCAATGTGTTGCTAGGCTAGTTTGAGGTAAAAGCTGCG
>JACJUY010004059.1:3035-62596 GCA_014220935.1 Platorchestia sp. MABIK | reverse complement strand
TTGACTTTTGAGGTTGAAATTCCTCTATCGGTAACGAGAGGCCGAAAGGCCCAGCCTCGTATCGTAACAGAACTGTGAGAACTGAACGCATTGCAATTAATTGCAGCTATTGGCGTAGTGCATCAATATTTAATTTCGTGCTCATACTTTCGTCGTGAAAGTTGTACTACAGTACATCGAGGCTTGATTTACTTGCCATTTATGGTATTCGTTTCTTCGTTTCTACTGTTTTGAGTGCGGCCCATGCAATGATTATTTATTTATTAAAGGAATTAATTTATACGTTCTTCAGGCTGCAACAGTGCATGCAATCGCTTTAATTTGTGTGGAAATTTTTCCCTTTTTTGACATCTTGCCACAGCCGAACTCGGAGATCTCCTGATCTTCTTTCTTTTCTTTGGAGCGACTCAGACAGTGCTCCGCGGGAGCTCAGTGAGTGAGGAGTTGAGCGCGTGAACTCAGAGAGACGAGCTATCTTGCCTCCCTCCCTTTTCTTGGTACGGTGTGCATGCCACTTCTTTTTATAGCCGCACCCGCTTACTACGTGATCCCGTCCAGCTGGTACTATCCTTCCTGTTTTCCTTGCAGCGAATAACTATTATGAGCAGCAGTGGATGAAGTTACCTTCACTTATGTGGACAATCCGTGCATCTCTGTCTCGAACGTCATGCAACTTGGCTTGCGTGCGCTGCTTAGGCCTTCATGATCCGAATATGGCCGTGAAATGAAAGATATTGAAGAATTAGGTGTTCATCAAATCAATAGATTCTGAATTGCATTTGACCGCGAGCTAGCATGTCGTAACACAATCCTGCAACACTCAAGTGACGTTGCCTTGCTTCGAACATCCGAACATCGACAGCTGTTGCGCCTTCGCCCCCATACACACCTGATCCTGCTAAGGAAACCTCGCATTTTTAATTACGGATGCAATTTACCGTAAATAACTGAGCTGGTAACGGTTTATGTGGAGGTAACATCGTGCTGGTGGAGCTGTGAAGTGATGCTCCGCTGATAGCTTTGATTTGAGTTGTACAACGCTAGTGTGTGCGATGTTGAGAAAAAACATTGGTGAAGTGCCCCGCTTACTTGGCTGAGCAATTGCTGCTCCCTGCGAAGCTTTTCTTGTTTTCTTACCCGCTCGTAAAATCTGCTTCCCCCAAGTGTATAATTTCTCGTACAATGGCAGTTTACGTGTGGGATGGTTCCATCTAAAGGTGTTACTTGAAATGAAATGGTTTTCTCGCTTGTCGAAACTGGTCATTCATTTGACACTTGAACAAGCATTTAATACGTTTAAATAAATTTTAAGTATTCAAATTAATTTCAAGTTCAAATGAATTTTATATTTCGGTACTCGTGAGAAGTTGCTCGGGTCAAGTCTGTACAACGTGGTACCTTGGTGCGGGTGCATCCAAATTCCAAACGGGAGAATTTCAGTTGATTCGCCTTCAGCTGATGCGAATTCTAACATTGCCTTCCCTGTTTAACACTTTGCCTGCGACTTGAGCCACCGGTGGTCACTGAGAAAGTTCACGCAACGCTGCTGACCGTGAAGTAGTCATGAGCACAATTTTCATGAATACTCTATCAGAACTAAATAAAGGCACGATCCTCTTTATATTTGTTATTTTCAACATTGCGTATTACAATTGACATAAAATTTGAGTTGAGGATTAAACTTCAGTTTTACATGCCGCAGTCAAAGTGTTGAGCGTCAATTTCCGTATCTTGGCTACAGGCCTATAGCAACTGCGGCATTTTCCTGGGAATGTCAGTGTGTAAGAAAATTTTACCGATGATGAGATTTGATTCACTTCAATTTGTGAAGAAATGTGAAGTATGAATTTGCGAAAGCAGTAAATAGGAAGAAATATACCCGTGTGGGTGTGTCATGGGTCGAGTGCTGTGTAATTGATATGAATGACAATAGTAGCATCGATCTTTTGCACTAAAAGCGGAATTAATTTATTTTATTTCCTAGCATTTTCATGCATTAATTCAAGCACATTAAGAATAAAGCTTTCCCTTTGAATTTATTTTGTGTTCGTTTTCACTATTCAAAACTTTTTTTTCATCACATCGATGTCTCGACTCTCACATGCTTTGCCTTTTGCTCTAAATTTACCGCTTGTTTTCGCCTCGTTGACTTGCCATCAGCATAGATGTTATTGTTTAGTTTTGTTTTTCTATCGAAAGAAACGTTTTTTTACGCTGCATTTGGTACAAGAGCAACGATATTTCTATTTTCTTCGCATGCAGTCAAAACTGAGTCACTGCATATTACAAGTAACTAATATTTACCATATTTTTTAGAGTAGAGGACGATTATGCGTGTCTTAATCATAAGTTACTAACTCTGGAGAAAAGATGAAATTTCACGCAATGGACTTGGAAAAGTGTTCGTAAAACTAGGGAAGTAGCCCTTCAGGAAGTAGCGTATTGTATTTATAGGAATTAGCGCTCTTAGGGGGAAAATAAATGTGCGGTCCCGAGCTAAGAGTTGTTAGGTAGGCCTTATTTTTTTGAAAAAAGATGTATCGTTTTGTTAAGGACCATCTTTTTCCCGATTCACTGTTTTCCTGTTTTTCAGCGTCTCGGACTCTTTTCTTCTACTTTTATCTTGTTTCCTAACATTCCTTTTCAACTTATTTTTTCTCTGTCAGGGATCTTACATGGGAAAACCCCTTTTACGTAGATTCCATGATCCCTCAACAACATACCAAATGTTGCTTTCATTCTTTTTCTCTTTGAACATCTTTATTGTGGTAAAAGAGGCTCAAACAAACTTATCAACAATCAATCGACCTTTTCACATTGATTCTCCGTTCTATCGAATCCATACTGAATGGTGCTTTCTTCCTTCTTCGCTTTGGAACACCTTTTTTATGGTTAGGGAGGCTGAAACTAATGAATAATCTAGGCCAATGTGTTGCCATCGCTGTTCCGTCACAAATTGTAAATAAGGTAAAGTTCCCCTCTACTATGGAAAGACCACTTCTTACTTGGTAACTTTGATTGAGGAAGTGCTACACTGTAATGGCTGCCTCCATTGCTTTATGATGCTTTACCTGTTCCCAATTTCGACGTTCGTAAATGATGAAAACTTTAAAGAAAATAGCTGAGAAAATCGCCATGAAAATTTGGGTGTATGTGGACATGATGGAACCGATTGAAAATGTTACGGTACGCGTGAATCCCGTTTTGTTTAAATTTTTTCCCTCAATCGAGCAATTCCCGGTGAAAGTGACCTACTCCATTTAGAAGTTGAATTATTTAAATTGTGAATATGAGGAAAAATACAAATTTCTTTTGCAGTGAAGACTGCCTTAATTGAACAAAATAACAAAGTAAGATTACCATTCATAAAGTTAGTGAAGAGAAGAGCAAGTTAGTTTGTGAAGTGAGTGAACAGGTACTGATTGACCCGCATCACTCCGACCTGCAGCGATATGGCCGCCGTTCAGGTAAGCTGCGCTTCCGTTTAACTTTTTATAATCATCGAATGGAATGTTTAACATCACCTTTTTGTCAAATGTCTCCGGAAGTAATGTTTGATGTCCTTACATGGTAGTGTAAGGTGCCACCGTTCTGTAGTAATGTTTGATGCCACCGATGTGAGAGTGGTGTTTGAGGCCACTGACATAATAGTGATGTTTGAGGCCACTGACATAATAGTGATGTTTGATGCTACCTCAGTTTGGGGAAAAATGTTTTTTGCGCTTACTAAGGTAAAGTTTCGATCGTTTCCAAAATGTCAATAAGTTAAATATAAGTAATGAAATCGTTTGTTTTTGCACAAAAAGATCTTTTAGTGTTCACCCACTAAATTTTAGAGAAAATTTATGTGAGTTTGCTGCAGGTGCCCACTTTTTTACCAAATGGACAATTTTCACTATTATTGAAACAAGAATATCAAAAACGTAGAGCTGCTACGACTAGCATTCTGTAGTATTTGGTAAACATGAATGTCAGTGGCTGGGTATTGTAAAATGTCTGGTGGGTTATTAGGAGGAACATTGATTTCGAACTGAAAACAAATTAAATCCTGTTTGTCTTTCACGTTAAATTCCAGAAAATATAATTACGTAGACTTGCATTTGATGGTTAGTACTGACACACTAGGTTCCGCAGGACATGCATTTGAGTTGTTCCCTCGTGGAGACGCTAAATATATCTAAACTCATTTTACCGAAGTCATTGACTTGCTTCGTTAATAAAAATACACCGTGAACGATCTATAACTGAAATCAATAATTTGTATATATTGATTAACCTTAGATGATGTACTTACACAATCTCAAAGATCGGAAGCTTGTACATTCCTTCGGCGCTCGGCTCCAACGATTCTTTTGAAGCAGGGCTTATCTGATGCTTCACACGCGAATACAGCCACGAAACTTCCTATGCATAAGACCTATGTAATTTCTTTTACAGAGCACTTGACTAAAAACGATATTTCAAGGGCTTAGGAAATGCCAGCGTGTGGAGACTTCATCATACCAAAGTATAACCCAGTATTTCTAGTGAAACATTCCACTGTCTTGACGCAATGATAGATGAATTTTTTTCTTGTTTCCTGCGACGCATCATGAGTGGTTGATGAGCAGGCATGATGCGATGTAAGATGACTTCTTGTTTGTTGTAGCTGGGCCTCGTGTGTCAAATATGGCTAATAACGCGATAAAAGGTGACTTTTTATGTTGTACCTGGGCAACGCATCCAGTGTGGCTGGTGTGCAGGTTCAGGGACAAGAATTTGATGGTAAATGGTCCTCATGTTGTGTACAGTTTACCGTCCTTTCACCGCCCTATGACCGAGCCTGGGCACAGCATCGAGACGAAGTTTTATTTTTCCCTCTCTCTTTCATTTGGTTGGCCGGCCTGGTTCGTGTGAGTCACCGTCCGCTTTAAAATGCGAATGGCGTGTGTTTTTCTGTTTCATGGGTGTAAGTTACAATGAGAATTGTTGTGACATCGTGAATAGTGGGATCGTGGGCAAATCATATGATATTTCATTTCCGATTCATTGTAGTCTCATGCCTGTTGTTGTCACTTTGTTCCGTGCATTTTTTCTTTCTTGCCGTCGTTTTATTTTTTTCCATGCATTTTTTTCTTTCTTACCGTCGTTGTTTTGATTTTGAACTTGGAATCCGTTGCGCGAATGCTGAGTAAGTGAAACAACTTCAATGGTACAAACTCATCCCTTCATTGGGACCCAAATTACGCAGAAACATTTTTTAGAAGTTATAACGTTGCTTTTCAACGACGTACCCCCTCAGGGGGATACAAATATTGTATCTATGGGAATTAGCACACCCAGGGGGACAATGTGAGTACCCGAGCTGAGAGTTAGTGCCCGAGAGTGCCCGAGCACTCTCGAGTGAGTGGCCGAGCTGAGTTGAAATAAAATGTTTTTTTTTTTTTTGTTGTGTCAAGGACCACTTTTTTTCGGTTCATTGCTGTCCTGTTTTTCAGCTCCTACTACTTTCTTCATCAACTTTGATCTTATTTTATAATCTTCTTTCTCAACTTACTATTTCTATGCCCTTTCTGCAGAGATTCCGCGTTCCCTTTAACTCTATACCAAATGGTGCTTTCCTCCTTCCTCTCTTTGGATCGCTTTTGTGGCGCATAGGGAGGCTCAAACTAACTAATAATCTAATAATCTTCAACGAATTTTATCGCTTAGATTCTTCCGAATATCAAGACATTATTTAGGTGAACACGAACGAAAAATGCGACTTTCTAAAACTCGATTGCATAACTAGATGATAAAAAACATATTGCTAAGTTCGAGTTTAATTCGGGACTTTCTTCATCCGTTGAATAACGTTGAAGTTTAGTGCTAATCGGGAAGGATGAGTTATATTAAAATTCAGCTGTAGTTAGAAAGTGGGAGACGTGCAGCCCTTTCTTCTGAGCCGCTTGAAGTGCAAGTCAGCCTTGGGAAAAGTGCACATTATTCATGGTGCAAAATCAGGTTGTGATGGCATCGATTTCAGTGCATGACACGATCAACAAATTGAATGTGAAGATGTGCGTAATTACTTTTTCGTAGCAAAAATGACCGTAAAATAACTGAAAGCTTATGAATGAAGAATAAACTCCGGTTAAACTTACTCGATCGATTAGGCTCTTATTTGAATTGTTGCAAATAATGCGACATCACTAGAATAACTGGGAATATTTGAGACTCACTGAAATATTTCTGTAGGATTAATTGGACTGAAGCCCCGTCGTAGCAGATAAGATCTGTAGTAATGTGGAGCTTTGTAAAGGCAGGTGCGGAATATTCTATTAATGTGATAGTTATGACACTAATCTGAACCTTGAACTAGTAGCAGATGAAGTATGGGACTCTCAGAGAAGTATTTTAAGCTTTGGTTTGCGTTGGCTTTTGAAATCTTGTTAACGTTGGTTGACGTGAAATCTGAGGCTCCCTTGTTTCCCCTTGTCAGGGGTGAATAGAGTGCCCTTTGAATATGAACAGTGATTATTTTGTTGCATATTTTCCATTCATTTCATAAAACTTCGTCTGTTTTGTATCTGGTTTCAATTTTGGCATCAGTTGTAGTGTCTTAAAGAATAGCATACTATTGTTTCCTAATCTGATATTTTCTAAGTACGTGTTTTACTTTGTCAACATTTTTTCCGCATACTGTTAACAGAATTAGCCATTGTCGCGAACCGTTCAGCAACGCCAACATAGTTCATTTTATCCAAGATAAATGTTGCATATAATGTGGCAAGTTTTTGCTGGTATAATTATATCCCTAGCCCTCAGGACAGCGATAATAATATCACAGGCTCGTATGACCCTAAGGAGAAGGTTCTTGGTTTTATCACTTCTGCTGTCCAGCTGCTCATTTTATTAGAACGTTGTGCCTCGACGTATCTCATGGCCTGATCTATTCATGAAGAAACGCATTGATACGGTTTTGAACCCTCATAAGTGTCACGATGCAACCAGAATACGCAGATTCGTAATACGTACGCACATGGCATAGTATAGTATCATAGTGAGATATTCAAGTACAACCACGCAGCTCCGTTCATGTGTGAGTAGGAAGGCGGGTGTATTCTCGCACGTGGGCGGGGCGGTGTGCAGTAGACAACCACTCGGGGACAACCACAACCACGTGCGTGGGACAACCACCAACGCAGTAGACACCCCGCGTGTAGGAGGCGTACGGTGTGGGGGTGGCGGCACCGCGCTGCTGTAGCGTCGTGCGCGTCACGCGGGCCAGGGCGCAGGCAGAACTGGGGACGTGTTGGTGGCTCCGAGGCGGGCGCCGGCTTTGAAGTACAACCGTTTCAGGACCTCAATCCTTCACTGCATCAATTATTTTTTTGGAAATGCACTCTTTGGTAAAGGCGTCCAAACTGAACCCAACCGCATGAGGGGTTTATCCAACACGTATCATACGCTTTCATTTTATGTATAGTTTGCCTCTTTAGCGGTACAAACCGTAAAAATGCACTTGTCTCAATTCTTTCTCTATGCAGCAAAATTCGATAAGTTTTATATTCGATACACCATGCAGTGAATGGTTAAAACCGTAATTCTGGCTGGTTTGTAACCCCAAGATTGGCACGGGCTTGAAAACACGATCGTTTTGGGGCCTTAGAACCGTGATTTTGACTGGTTTGTAGCATCGGAGGCGAGTATGGGCTTAAAAACTCAACCGTTTTAATGCACTGGCACCGATATACGGACTGGTTTGTAGCCCCGTGTGGCTCGGAAGCTGACTCGGACTTCAAAATATAATCGTTTCAGCAAACTGATTTTAGCTCTCTGGTATCATTGTTAAAAAAAAGCTTTTTATTCCCATTGAACAGTAGACGGCTGGTCAGTAGCCACATCTAGCCGAAAGCGGGTACAGCGTGTGAACAACAATTTTACCCCCACACTGTAAAACCGGAATTTGAACCGGTATCTAGTCACACATTGGATAAGGAGGGTACAGAGTGGGAAGCAGAACTGTTTCACCACCTTGGAACAGCGGTCTGGACCGGCTTGCAGTTCCATGAAACGGGAAAGGGCGTGCACCTCGACATAAGACCTTTTCACCTTCAAGTATGGGTGTGGACCAAGTTTCTCTCTATTTAATGCTCAGGAAATATGTTTTCGACCCAAAAAAATATGATCTTGAAATCGAAGACACCACCGGTTTTAATTATGTTTGTATGAGAAGAAAATCATGCTATTGACTTTTTTCGAATTTAAACTCACTGTTAAACTTCAAGAATCTGAATGGCAATGACATTGTATGTAGGGGCTAATTTTTTTTGAAAAACTCAATCATAGAAAGTATGGCCCATTCTGGCGACCCTGGTCTGAGAAAAACGTGAGGCAGGCGGGGCGTATTACTGGTTTCGTAGCCCTCCTGGAGACTTTGATAGCTTTCGAGCCTATGAAATCGGTATTGTGCATAGAAAATATCTAAAACGAAGCACTTTTCAATATTTAAGTTCCTTTATTTAATTCCAACGTTTGAATCGAGGCAGTTAAATCGGAATCTGCTCCCAGCATGGAAAATATCCAATACTTGTTCAAGTGCCTTCATTTCATGGCAATTTTTCAAATTGCGCCAGATAAATCGAAATTTGACGTCAAGATTCTGTGCCAAAGAGCCTAAAGTTCCCGTTTTGTGTTGTATAACCATCATGGCAACGCATCATATGCATAATGTCTTCTAGCTCCTGTATTCGTGGACATGTTGTTATCTGAACCCTCAAGTCTGTTACATGATCAAGTGTCCCAATCACCAAGTCAATCTACGAAAACTGCTCTGTAAAATCAGTACGTTAATTTTTTCAATCAAATCAACCTATGAAGTCCACCATAGCCTGAATTACTATACTCATGTGGCTGAAAAACACGACCCCTCAGGGGGAAACAACTATTGTAGCTATGGGAATTAGCGCTCCCAGGGGGACTATGTGAGGGCCCGAGCTTAAGGTTAGGTAGGCTTTCTTTTTGTTAAAATAACATAGGTTTTTGTTTTGTTACGGATCAACTTTTTTCGATTCACTGCTGTCCTGTTTTTTCAACACCTACTACTTTCTTCTTCAACTTTGATCTTGTTTCATGAACTTCTTTCTCATCTTACTGGTTTTATGCCCTTTCTGCATAGATTCCACGTTCCCTTAACTCCATACTAAATGGTGTTTTCTTTCTTCCTCTTTTTGGATCTCATTTGTTGAGGATAGGGAGGCTTGAACTAACTAATGATCTAATCAAATACACGAACCCTTTTGACTATCTAAAGTATGAGCACCATTTTAATATAATTATTATTAGTGATTATCTGCTATCATTCTTTTCGCCTAATGACGTCGTACTATTTTAATAGTATTAATGATTGTGATTATCTATTATATTTCTTTTCGCATAATGATGTCGCAGATTTCGTGCGTTGGCCGATAGGCTGTGCGCGTCTCCCGCTCCGATGCCGACAGAGTGATTGCGCGACGCGTTGATGAGTCGTCAATTTCCGCTCGTTTCTCGTGTTGACAAAGTCTAAGTTTTTCGCCGAGGCATCCATGATTTTAGCTACTCGAATATTGCCTTCACACTGGGCGGCTTAACACGTTCCCCGCGTATTGGGTCAGATGTGTACCAGTCAGTTAATTGCTCATTCACGTACCGGTATAAATGAATGTCATTTCATCTGATTCGCGGCCTTTTTGAATAATAACGGTTATCTTAACGCGATGAAATGTTATCGTGCAATTATTTTTCATTTTTCTTACGAAGGATGAAAGTGTATTCGAACATTAAAGTCGATATCCCTATTCTGCTACTTACAACCTAACCAAACCAACCGTTTACAACCGTGGAAACGCGGCCGTTGTGTTAAACAAAATGTTAAATGTTCAATTAAATATAAATGCTCCAGCGAAAAAAATTAGACAAGGAAGTGTTGTGACGTTGTCGCAGTTTACCTCATCGCATTTCACCCTAACCCACTACTCTAAGTGCACATGTATTTTGTGGAAAGATTTAACCATTTCTTGCAATGCGTGCGTGATCAAAATTTGTAAGTGAATATATCTGCTCCAGAGTAGATTATTTCCAGCGTGTTATAGGAGAAAAAAATAAAGCATCCTGAGTGGAATGGTCTGGCGTAGTTAAATGTCTCATGTCCGAATATTTAAACCATTTACTTCATCGTACTCACGGTTTCTCTATTCATCGTGTAATATCGAACAGTACTCATCATGCAATAACCGTGATCTTCCAGCAGTCAACGTGAATTCTTCCAAGCAAGTTTTGAGTGCAGCCAAATCGAACTTAGAAAAACGAATCCAGTAATAGCATCAAGTCTATTTCTGATAAATTTTGTGTTGTACCTATTTTTCAACTTGAACTCTGACACCAATTCCTAGCCTCACTTCTTCATGGCGTGAACTCTGCGATGTTTTGCTCTCTAGTAAAAGTCGGACGCGAGATGGCCTTACACTTCTGCCCACGCGCTCGGCCAGTGTGTGGCCGAGCATTCGACTTCTGCAACCTTGCGAGTGAGAATACGATATCAAGAAACCCTTCAATTTGTGCAGCGCTCCGTCTGGCTTCGAGACCACCCCTATGTTGGCTTCCAAATAACATGTCGAGAAACCTTTCGATTTGTGCAGCGCTTTGGGTTGACTTCCGTTCGGTCAAGGCGCTTGAATACAACAACCGTGAAACAACAGGAGCTGGATTACTAGAACACTTTTATAGTTGTTTTGCAGAACAGCTGCCAGCGTTCAGTCCGTTTAAGTCGGTTTGGCAACAATGCGGCAATGCGAGATCTTCTGAAAATACTGCTCCGCGTTATGTATTCAATCGGAGATGAGTGCAGTTATGTAAGTTTCTTTGACTCTTAGAATTAAAATATAGTTCTTAGTATATTTTAATTCGAGATGTACGCTATCAAATAGCACTTCGAAAACGGCTCACACTTTTCCTCTGACTTTTCAACAGTCAAAGCTTCCCAAAAAAATGATTAAAAATTATTGGAACTTTGTACCTATTTATGCAACTTAAACTTGTATCGTTGTAATCTCTTATTGATAGCTCTTAATTGAAACGAAACTGCATTCCATGGTGGCATCCCTTTTGTGTCGCCCTGTGCAAAAGCGCAGCGAAGTAGACATGTTCAAGAAAAGGGGGTTATCTTTCATTAGTTTACATCGTTGCAGCGGTACAGGCGGTAGAGTAATTCATTCTGCCGATATGGCTACGTTATTACGTGCTGTTTTCTACGAGTAGAAGCAGTGTTGTCTCGTTTTGACTTGAAGATTTTTTTCGTTTTGAAAAGGTTTCGACTTGAGGATTTTTGTAGGAAAACAACACCATGTAGCGTAAACAAGTCGACAGAAGAACTTACGCTGTTGGCCGTAACGCTTAAACGGCGTAAATCTGTTATAAGTTCGGCCTGTGGGCGACAATTCTGTGGTGGATCTATTTTGAATTATAATAATCACAATAGACGGATGTTAAGATTCTCCTGATGTGGTACAAGAAAATGAATTCGAAAGCGTGCTAAAACACTCGACTCTTCATTTAATTCGGAAGTAGAAGGCGACAAATCTCTGTACGAGTATGTGTTATCTTGTTTTGATTTGAGCTTCAAATACTTGAAATTTTGACCATTATATGAGTGTTCAAAGTGAGGCTCGCACTGAAAACGCGAAAACCATGGATATTTTTTGTAAAACTGGTTTTGGGAACGTATTAGAAATTGAAATATTCTTGGGCTATGCTGTTAACCAACTTAACGAGTAAAATTCAATAATTAACGGCTCAGACTGTTAATGATGTTATACTTCCAAACATGTGGTTAATATTCTGTCGGAACTGTTCTGGTTTTCATCATCTCGTGTAGTAAATGTTTTTCACTGAAGACGTGAGAGCATGCCGAGTGTTTAGTATAGTTTCGTGTGGCAAGAAGTTCACGTCAGTTGACACACTGCAGTTTTTCGGTTCGGTCGTTGCAGTTTTTATGCAACGCCACCGAGCAGCAGGTCTTGTACGTGTTGTTCTTCTTCCACTCCTCTGCGTAACTCCTGTAAACCAAGTCTCTCCATTGGTATGCTTTATTACAACTCCAGTAGTTCTTGTTTATTTTTGTGGTGTTCGTGTATGTTTGTGCCTCGAGAGTGTGTTACGTTCTGTGGGAGAGAACAGCATAAAATCAAAATGTATTGTTGGAGATTCAGACATGCGGTACCACTAGTAATAGCTCACTTGGGGAGGGAAGTATCTTGAGGTTAACGAGCCTGTGGGTCCAGATCATTGTAGTAATTAGTAACTAATTACTCTATATAAATGAATATTGCCTCTGATCCTAAACTGAAGATCTATAAAGATTATCTATCCGTAAAGTTTTATAACTCCTTGAATGTGTCGTTTATTGTTACCAGACATCTCTGCGGTAGACACCGCGATATATTATTTAATGCTGAACAAATAGAATAGAAGTCAAAATAATCAGTAAACAAACTAAACAGTATATGCACAAATCATAAACCGTTATTCATTATCATTGCGTAAAGTGTTTTACTCGTTAATTCAGCTGTTATTTTTATGTTAGGAAGTAAAGCAGTGTACACCTAATGTCGCATAGTATTTGGAACTGCAAATCCGTGGCCTAGCAGGGCGTGGCTTGTTCTGACACCTTCTCTGTTGAGCTCTGTCACTAGATCGTCTTGTTTAAAGCCGTCATCACCCCATTAGTCTCCCAAGGCCAAAAGAAAGGTAACCAATAACTAATTTATTGAACTTCAAATTTATCAGAGGTAATGGGCGAAACAATTTCAGAGTAATCCTATCATGAACATAAATGTACTAGGGAGAGGGAAAGATAACATCGGTAACAGTCCCTTCACGTTACCTACAACAAACAGAAAGAACACAAGTAAGACTAGGCTGATGCACAAAAGACTTTATGAAGCGTAATGACACGTCATTTTACATTAAATTACATACACGCGCTCAAGTTTAGAGCTGCGTACACGACTCTGAAGGACCTACGTTCCGACGTAGCGCGGGAGGACAAGATATTAGAATGTGCTACCGTGGGATTGAACTTAGATTCTATGGCTCACTTAATCTACCTCGTCAGGCTCAAGAATACTGCTCACTACAAGCTCGTTTCATGGATATTTTCTGTGGAGGAAAACCGAATGCTGGACAAAGGTCCTGGGTTTGATCGCTTTATGCCAGCTCTCTGCATATGTCTCTTCTAAATGATCGCATATCTTTACAGGCAGCTTTATCATCAGCGTGAACAAATTGATACATGATATATGCATACACATCTGTCATGTCCAGAATGCGAGTGAAAAGTGGCTAATACCATTTCTTACTTCTGATTGCTGTTGCGTATTTTACGATGAACCAATCGTGTTTATCAACACTGCAAATGAAACTGCTGTAGTTTATGATCACGTTAGGTTGAGGAACCCAACCTCTTGCTTTCCTGTCTTTCAGCCAACGTTGCACTTTGTGTAAAGGTTCAACTGCGTCATAATTACTTCTAGCAGTTATACACGTATTGTCACCTCATTTCTCTTAAAGAATTTAACGAGTATTTAGTTGAATATGATATAAATTGCATTTTTATTCTTTTGTCTGTATAAAATTTGCAGCGGCGTTTTACCATTTGATTATGCCTTTATACTTTGGGCTGAAACTCAAGTCAGAAGCCTTAATTTATCAACTTGGTTTTGATGCTGGAGATGATCTGACTTTAGTTTCCTCTAGTTGTAATATCCGGATGATCTTGAGAGAGACATTATGGTGTCCTTGGCCGGACACGAATTGTGTACTGCACGGAGATGGCGGAGAGAAGCTTGCAGCGGAAGCATCTCTTTATCTGTAGTGTCGCGCTGGCCTCCTTTTAAGGCGATTTTTTTACCACCGCCAGGTACTCTTAAGGCAATTTTCATCGCCGCTGACTCCTTTAAAGGCTTCACATCGCATGGCGCCCGCAGACACTTACCAGAAACCCTCACACACGAGTCCATCTCCTCATTCTGAAGATCCTTGTTCTCTCCGTCCGTCCTTTTTTCTCTTTCGTTTTCGTTTGAAGCCGTGCACACTTCCGCCCTCCTTCTATAGAAGGCATAAACAAGTCCCGGTTCCTGCTTTGCTTTATTAGGCGCCGGGGAGGTCAAGCCTGATGACTTGCGTCGCATGCTGTAGATTTTTCATCGAGATTCCTCCATGATTTTAGTGGATAAAGTTAACTTTCAAGGTGAAGTTGAGCCCTGATGACTTGGGCCGCATGCTTGACGGAGACAAATAGGCGTATCGTCCTGCAGATCTTTCATCGAGGTTCCTGTATGATTTTATTATACACAAATTACTTTTAAGGCGAAGCTGAACTCTCGATAAAAAAATTTATGCCAGTCAATTGTTAGTTTCCAAAACGGATGTCAAATGGCGCTTTTTCTGGCTAGAATACTGAAGTACGTACTTTCAAAAAATTGAGTGTAAATACAGCTCACCCTATGGCAGCCCTTGTTTTCATGAAAACCTCGCCTATTCCACTTAAGAGTTTGCACTTAATTAAAATACCAATTATGAATACCTGGAATAACTTTCTCATTTTTTAATAATCGTAATTTCAGCTCTATCAAAAACTCGGCGAAAGAAGACATGCATTCCTGGTAACCTCACTGGAGTCTTTTTTTTTTTAATTTAGCCGTGTGATTTGCTATTATACGTTTTTAATATAAATACTCTGCACAATCAATTTAGTGAAAAAAAAAAGATCTCTTATACCTTCTTACGGATTTCGGTTCGAAAAAAACTTAGGCATAATACTGTGAGTCTTCTCCCGTCCTGAAAATGTCAGTTATTCTGTTCTGTTTTCAACTTACTGTGTGTGTTTTATTTGTAATAAAGTTCATGCGTCTTTTCTCAATAGTGCTCACGAATATAATTCTATAGGTTTTTTGCGTAGCCGCGTTAAAAGAAAGTTAGTTATTCTAATATTCTAAAAAACGTTTATTTTCAACGCTTCGAGCGATGGCTAACTTTCAATTCAACAATAAATGAGCAATGAGCTTGAACCTCTGGTACGTTACTCTAAATACAAGAATTATGAAAAAGTAGAATATTATATAATTTTTTCAAAGGCAATGCGCTTCGCATGTTATAGAGAAAGACTTTATTTGAAATTCAAACTGATTCTAAAATAAAGAAATCCATACCATCACAACCCGAGTTTTAAGGCTTTGCATTCGAAATTAAGGTTCGAAATATTGTGTACATGAATCCCCTCAATTATGTCTTCATATACTAGAGCAAGAGTGAGCGCGAAAGCATTACCCTGTACCTAGGTTCATTGTGACCGCCATGTTCAGTAGCTCTCACAGCTAGCGCTCGGGCCGTTGAGCCGGCATTTTATATTTTGCAGGCATTTTATGTTGCTGGCATTTTATATTTTTTTCACTGTTCCCTTTACCAAGCGAATGTGGTGGTATCCAATGCTGTAAACTAAACTTGTAAGTGAGAGGTGATCTTAGGTCGGCGAATTATAATTCATAATAGGGAGAAAGTTGCCTCTTTTCTCTCACTTACAAGGATTACGCGTAATGACTGCGATGAGTTTATTTTTACCCAAACTTCGAAAGTTCTCTTTTAATTTCGTTGACTGGTGACCAGACAATGCGAGGGCCCGAGCTGAGAGTTAGGTAGGCTTTCTTTTTGTTGAAATAAAGTATTTTTGTTATCTTAAGGACCACCTTTTTTCGATTCACTGCTGTCCTGTTTTTCAGCACCTACTACTTTCTTCATCAACTTTGGTCTTGCTTCATCATCTTCTTTCACAACTTTCTGTTACTATGCCCTATCTGCGTAGATTCCGCGTTTCCTTAACTCCATACTAAATGGTGCCTTCCTCCTTCCTCTCTTTGGATCGCATTTGTTGCTGCGGGTAGGGATGCTAAAACTAACGACTAATCTAATCTGACGGGTGACCAACAAATAGAATTGCAGTGTGTGCAATGCGTTTGATCTACCGTATTTAGAGCAGAAAGAAAACGGATTTATAACATCACAAACAGAATTACCTGAATGATCCTTTATTGCACACTATGGATACACTTTATTTCAAGTAACCGTGCTATAATTTATTCAAATCTTGTTGAGAAGAATGATATTTTGATGGTTCAAATTGTTATTTAGTCTTTGATTTTTTTACGCATGTATTCTGTAGCGATAGTTTCACCGCAGTTTCTTTCTTGAAAAGAAACTTTGATTAATGTATAATGTTTCCTGGTCAAAGAGAGGAGGGGAGCGCGTGCGAGCGCAGTATATCCCTGTTTGATAAGGAGGGTCACCAGCCGTAAGTCTCGCCGCAAATAGTGGCCCCTTGTGGCCTGCTGCCAGACCATCTGAGGTACAACCACCTGCCGAGCTGGGGCATGAGCCACCTGTGAAACTGAAGCGTTTTATACGGGAGCCATCTGCGGCTATACGAGAGCCATGTGCGGCTATCAGGTCTACTGCTGCATCACCTATAAAAGCTTGAATTCGTCCAACGCATTGTGAAATTTTTTCGCCCGCGCTAACAGGATGAATCTGCTTTTTAACATGGCACCTCGGTTTTTGACGCCTGAACGGCACGTTAACAAGATACGAGCATTCCAAAATATTGATAAAAAAAAACACGCTTACCTTCCTCGGGTTTTAGAGCTGGCCCACGTATAAAAACCTAGAAGTCGTCTGAGTTCAACTCCTCCAGCGGATTTTATTTGGTCGCATGCTGGCAAGATACACTGTTTTAGTGCACTGAGCACCTTGTTTTTCTGCACCTCGATTTCAGATGCATTTCACCCGTTCCAAAAAAGTAAGGATTTTGAGTCTCAATGGCTTGGCGTAGCTCAGCTTTTTCTGTAAAATATTGGTCAAAATAGCGAATGAAGAGTTACATAAAGAGGATATTTGGATAGAAAACTTTCATGAACTTTCATCGAACAAATGCCTCGACAGAGAGCAAAAAAAATGCTGGGAAATGAAAGTACCCTCACTGAAGTCTTGTATAATTTTATGATGAATTAGCAACGACTCCTTTTTATCGAATCATTGTGTGTAAAACTTGAAGTAAGTTTAGTGTATGTGGTGTTGAAATTGTAACGAGGTTCAGAGAGGCAGAATCGATTAACTAGCTGAAATCACGGAGCCTGTAGCTAAATAATGTGGTATATTTAAAGTGGTGTTTTATAATGCAAGTGAGAGAAGCAATTCTCGACTCGAGTATTGGTCAGCTCTATTATTGAGAGTCTTCTCAATTTCAACTTTAACTTCTTAGTTTTAAATTCTGTAGGTATGATTTTTTATTAGAGCTCGAGAATGTTTGGGTCTGGGGCTCTAATTAGATGATTGGCTCCCCTCAGGGGGAAACAATTATTGTATCTATGGGAATTAGCGCTCCCAGGGGGACTATGTGAGAACCCGAGCTAAAGGTTAGGTAGGCTTCCTTTTTGTTGAAATATAATAGGTTTTTGTTTTGTTACGGACCATCTTTTTTCGGTTCACTGCTGTCCTGTTTTTCAGCACCTACTACTTTCTTCTTCAACTTTTTCTTGTTTCATGAACTTCTTTCTTAGCTTACTGTTGCTGTGCACCTTGTGCATAGATTCCGCGTTCCCTCAACTCCATACTAAATGGTGCCTTCCTCCTTCCTCTCTTAGAACATCTTTGTCGTGGTTAAGGGAGGCTAAAACTTTCTTATTAATAATAATAATAATAATAATAATGATAAGATGATTGGCTTCCACTTGCCACGCCTGTTTTTGTTTTGTACTGCTGAGCCGTCAGTCATTCTATTCATGCAATAATGCTATAAAGGTTGAAATGGCAACCAATTGGAACTCAGCATCTGACAACTGGCAATGTTGTCAGGTGCTGATTAAATTTAAATAAAAGGTTAGGCCAAATTTAAGAGTATTTACCGGAGAAAGTCCTATTCGACGACCCAGTGCCGAAGTTTTCATTCGTGTATAACTGATGATTGACACTCATTCAGCCATGGTTCATCATCAGCCGTCACGCATGGTTCTCGAAACTACCTCGAGAATTGAGGATTTTTTTATTTTACGAGTAATGAAGTGCTATCTACAGCTGGGAAAATGGAAGCAACAACAGTTAGTGAAGCGTTAGAATTGACTTCCGAATGCAGACATTGGGTTCATTATACGAGAACTGAAGTGCGATCTACGGTTGAAAAAGTAAAAGCGATTGCAGTCGGAGGAGCGTTAGCATTGACTCCCGAATGCAGTTGGCAGCGGAGTGATCATACGCTAACGGGAATAAACAGCGCGTCGATCGTGGTGTCAGTGCTAGGGCCCGGATTAGGTCTTAATTAAACTTGGCACCTCAGCCCCTCAAGCTGCCGCAAACGAAGTTAGTACGCGCGTTTAGCTCAGGTCGCGTTTTTCTGTCACTGACCGGTGTATTGAGTACGCATCACCGTTCCCGCACTTCTGTGTGAGCTATTATTGATATTTCCTTTCGCTCTCGTGGTTTTCCCCTCAGGATGATACAACTACTGTTTCAATGGGAATAAGCCACCCTGGGGAAAAGTGTGGGATCCCAAGCTGAGAGTTAAGTGGGCCGTCTTGTTGTTGAAGTAGGAAAGAATTTTTGCTTTGTGACGGACCATCTTTTTTTGGTTCACTGCTGTCTTTTTTTTTCGCTCCTCTTACTTTCTTCTTCAACTGATATCGTGTTTCATAAACATCTTTCCTAACTTGTTTTTATGCGTAGGCTGTCTTGTGTGGGAATACACCTCATGCATAGAATGGCCGTCGTCTCAACTCCATGCATACTAAATGGTCCCTTCATACTTCTTCCTTTAGGAACACTTTTGTTGTGGTTAGGAAGATTTAAACTAGCTAAACTAATCAGCAGTATATTCAAATTTCTATGTACTTTTCAAATTAATGTTTTATTACAGTACATATTCCCTTCTATAGGCTGGACAAAATGAAGGTTTTTTAGAGTACATTTAGTTTTTTTTACAGTAATGAATGGTGAAAAGAATTATACTTTTGAGGATTGAAATTACGAAAGACCAATTAGAACTCAGCATCTTGCACATCTGCAGTGTTGCCTAAGCAAAATAAATATTTAAGTACAAACCTTGCTTGTGCTGTTAACTGTGCGAATTAAGCATGTTTAAAATAACACCTGCACAACTAAGTTACGCCGGAACACTGTCACTGAGTCTAACAAGACTGTGCGAATTAGATAGGTTGAAATAAGCCTTAGCTGCACATGCAAGTTAGGCCGTAACGCCCCCAGAAGCGGTCACTAAGTGTGTGTGTGGCGTGCAGGTGTACTACCAGGAGAGCAAGGAGGAGGTGCGCACGGAGACGCGCAGCAGCGGGCCCAACCCTGCGCCGGAGACCAAGACGGACGAGCTCGAGAGTCTCCTCAGCGAGCTCAACTCCTCCCGCTACACTGGTATTGTTGGTCAGTTTAATGTGCTCTCTATCGTGTTGCTCTATTGTGTGTCAATCTATTGTTAGTGTCATTGTGGTCATTGGCACTGGACGTAGCTCTTTCTGCCGCATTTGCGTTGTTTGTCAGTTCAAGAGTATTATGCTCTTTCTCGTGTTGCTCTGTTCCAACGTTTGTGTGTGTTTGTGTCAGTGTTACTGGACGTAGCTTTTCCCGCTACACCGGCATGGTCAGTTTAATGTGCTTTCTTTATGTTGTTCTGTTCCCGGCGTTTATGTTTTAATCTATTGTCAGTGTCACTGGACGTAGTTCCTCCCGCTATATCGGCTTGTGTGTGTTTCAATTTATTGTCAGTCTCATTGAAATTTGCTCTTTCCGCTACACCTGCGTTGTTGATCAGTTCGATGTTCTCTCGTGTTCTGTTCCGAACGTTTGTGTTTCAATCTATTGGGCCGTCTCATTTGACTTAATTCTTTTTGTTACACCTACATTCTTGGTCAGTTTGATGTTCTCGCGTTCTGTTTCTAACGTCTGCATGTGGATGTCTGTTTACTTCACATTTTGTCAGTCTCACTGGACTTGGAAGACTTGTTGTGCTCAGTATAGGACGTTCACGTTACTGGGATTCCTTGAACGTAGTCTCAAAAACACCAGATTCAAGTGAAACCGTCTTTTTATTTGTCCTGCACGTGTCTTGTATTCTTTTCATGCATCTGTAGATTAATAATATCTCCCTCAAGAAACTTTATTAAGAAATATTGTCATGTTGTCAAATATGAGCAAAAAAAATTCATGCTATGGTAGTTTTCAGTGATAAAATCTGTGCATTAAAGTTGTTTTCAAGTTTAAACAATGACTTTGAAATTGACGCGACATCTGGCAAATCAATTCGTTGCAAAAATGATTCAATTCTCACGAGACGAACCATTGACACTATCCTGAATTAGGTGAAATTCTCGTGAAAACTGCTTGTAGATTGAAGTCATTGACTGCCTATCTTCAATATACTTGAAAATCTGAGGCGAGAATCATACGTTCAAGCACATCGTCGGGTTCCGGAAAACTTTAGAGAATTGTAGCCATTGTCATTAAAGAAAGGAATCCTGTCCCAACATAAACATGTTCAAATGAATCTAAAAATTATACAACTGTTAGCTAAATATATATCATTGACTATTGATATTGTTTTTAGTCTCACCAACTTTTTGGAGAAATATGATCAGGCTTTTTATTATGTTTATCTTCAACAGCTATGGCTTTTTTGTGTTGTTTAGTTCTTTAATCATATCCATACATCTTTTTTGTGTTTCAGAATACCCAAATTTTATCGCCATTCAGTGAAAAACGCAACATTTTTCGGAATCTTGAAGACAGCCGTAACCTGGAAAAGATAAATAAACCCTGAGTAATTTCCTGTTTCTACTTCACCCAGACCGGAGCAGCGGCGCCATGGCACAGCCCAGCTCAGCTGGCCGACCCTCCGTTGACTACCTCCTGAACGAGCTCAACTCCGTCAACAGGTGCCTGAATTTGGTTTGTTTCTAGTAAATGCAGGAAAAAGTTCACCACCGATCACTGGTAAAAACCTCATCTAGATGGAGTGATGATGATATTTAAATTTCCCAACACAGACAAGGCGTAAGCTTATGACTTAATACTCGCTTTTCATCTTACGTGAACGTGTGCGTGTGTCGTACTGGCGCTGATCTCCATTCCATTTACAGTCGTACCTCAACTTATCATCTCATGTGAACGTTAATCTTACGTGAGCGTTAATTTCTAACTGGAAAAATTAGTTCCTGTTGTTCATACCCCCATGGAGGCACAGTAAAACGCGAATTGCTGAGGCTCATTGTTATCTGCCCTAGTCTAGCAAACTTTGGTGTTTTTAGTTTCGTTTATTATATTGTAAAACTAGTGATACCAATGCGGGGTTAAAGAAATCTATAGTTCGCATATACATAATTCATGCACAACTTAAATTTAACTTGAGGTAAAATAGAAGCACAATTCATAATCAAACAAATTTGGTGTGCATGTTCTATTTGAGGTAAAATAAAAGCTTAATTCACAATCAGACAAATTTGGTGTGCATGTTTTATTTGAGGTAATATAGAAGCACAATTCATAATCAAACAAAATTTTATGTGCACGTTTTATTTGAGGTAAAATAGAAGCACAATACATAGTCAGACAAATTTGGTGTGCTGACTGCGACTTGTTCTTGCATCCTCTACCTTGAAATATAACCGTTCTTCTTCGTTTAATTCAATACTAAAACTAACGTTAGCGTGAACGTTAAACTCATACTCACGCTACAGACACTCACGCCATCGGCCATAGAATTACGTTAACGTCTTGCTCGTGTTAGGAAATCAAATTATCTCCCTTCCAGAAGAAGTTTTTAGCAGCCTTTTGTTGTGAACTTTTCTTTACATTCAGGAATAAAAAATATTGACGGTGCTCACCTACACACAGTTGTTTACAATGAAGTTTATTCACTATTTCTCCAGCACATGCGACACTTGGTGGTTGTCTTCAGGCAGTATTTCTCATAAACTACGAATGCCAAAACCGTCTCTCAAAGCTTACGACTTGTCTAAGTTTTAAGCTTAGGTTTTATTTTGCTTTATTAATTACATTTGAACATGTTTTATATTGGTAATAGAAACATCTCGCATTCTCGCACGTAGGCCTTCCTTCTGTCTAAATAGAATAGATTATTTTGTTTTGTGACAGGTCATTCTTTGTCAGTTCACTGCTGCCCTGTTTTTCAGTCCCTGCTACTTCCTTTTTCAACTTCTATCTTGTTCCATGAAGTTCTTTCTCATCTTACTGTTCCTTTGCACCTTGTGTATAAATTCTGTATTCCCTCAAGTTCATACTAAATGGTGCCTTCCTCTTTCGTCTTTTTGGAGCGCATTTGTTGCAGTTAGAGAGGCTTGGACTAACGTCTCATTTATACATCTTTAGGGTTCGTGAGTTTTATTGTTAATGATACATTTTACTGTATTTTTATCCATAGCTAGGAATGCTGCTCTGCAACATGAATTTATTAGAAATTTAAAGACGAAGAATACAGCACGGATAGGTATCATTTTTAATAGAATTTACGAAGCAAAATATAAAATATCTGAATTAGTCAATTCTAAACGCTTCGGAGACCAGCTCCATCTTCAGTAAATCTGAAAAAATAAAAACCAAAATTGGTTAGTTCATGACAAAAGTAGTGGAAAAAAAAATCTAAACAAAAATTTCTGAAAGATATGAACTATTAGCATAATTTAAAAGCGGCTTCTCTTTTGCAATGTGAAGGGATTCTAAAATGCGCAAATCTAACTTGTTAGGTGCAGAGCATAAAATAGAAAAATTGTCCTCGGAAATACGGCTGCCACACTGTTCGGTATGAAGGCGGATTGATAAATGAGGAGGTTGAGCTAAAGGTCTCCCGGTACGAAAGCTAACTCCACGGTGCTGGGCGATCCTGACGTAAAAAGGCTGCGTCGTCATGCCGACGTAGCCAGACGTACACTGTACGCAACTGAATTTACATACCAGGGATGCCCGCGTCTGCTTAGGAATCCTACCTTTCCAGGAATCCTACCAGGAATCCAGGGATGCAGGCATCCCAGGTATATAAATTTAGTCGCGTACAGTGTACGTCTGGCTACGTCGGCATGACGACGCTGCCTTTTTACGTCAGGATCGCCCAGCACCGTGGAGTTAGCTTTCGTACCGGGAGACCTTTAGCTCAACCTCCTCATTCATCAATCCGCCTTCATACCGAACAGTGTGGCAGCCGTATATCCGAGGACAATTTTTCTATTTTATGCTCTGCACCTAACAAGTTAGATTTGCGCATTTTAGAATCCCTTCACATTGCAAAAGAGAAGCCGCTTTTAAATAATGCTAATAGTTCATATCCTTCAGAAATTTTTGTTTAGATTTTTTTTCCACTACTTTTGTCATGAACTAACCAATTTTGGTTTTTATTTTTTCAGACTTACTGAAGATGGAGCTGGTCTCCGAAGCGTTTAGAATTGACTAATTCAGATATCTTATATTTTGCTTCGTAAATTCTATTAAACATGATACCTCTCCGTTCTGTACTCTTCGTCTTTAAATTCTTAATGATAGTCCGACTAAGGAGTGTAAATTTTACGGAATTTGTTAGATTACTAGACCACCAAATTGGGTCAGGATGATTTTGTAGATTAATTGTGTCGAGTACCTATTCTTATAAAGTGTTTCAGTTTTGAATTGTATCCACAGTAAAGTATTTGTGAATTTTAAATTTTTGCGGTGCGTTATTAATCAAAGCTGGGTTGAATTTTGCCTTGCGTTGCTGCAAAGCGTGGACGCTGACGACCAACCAAGTAAAGTAACCAACACGATGCTCAGAGTCTGGAAAGCATTGTTTATAGATTCTTAACCATTCTCAGAGTCTGGAAACGATATACATTATTCACCTTCTCAGAGTCTGGAAAGTATATAGGTCTTAATCTTAATCTTCTCAGAGTCCGGAATGTATTTAGATTGTTAACCCTCTCTGAGTTACAATGAAGTTCACCCTCTCTGAGGAGGTTCTTCACCTCCTCAGAGTTAAAGCATGTGAATTCATTACGTATAGAATAACTAATTGGTCGGAGAGTAACACGTTGAACACTGCGTATGAATTCATAACGTGTAGAATAACCAATTGGTCTGAGAGTAACACGTTGAATACTGCAAAGGAATTCATAACGTGTAGAATAACCAATTGGTCTGAGAGTAACACGTTGAATACTGCGTATGAACTCATTACGTGTAGAATAACTAACTGGTCTGAGAGTAACACGTTGAACACTGCGTATGAATTCATGACGTGTAGAATAACCAATTGGTCTGAGAGTAACACGTTGAATACTGCGTATCAATTCATTACGTGTAGAATAACTAATTGGTCTGAGAGTAACACGTTGAACACTGCGTATGAATTCATTACGTATAGAATAACTAAGTGGTCTGAGAGTTATACGTTGCACGGTGTGCCGCAGCACCTCGAGAGCCACGACGCAGCAGCAGCAGCAGAGCGCGAGCAGCCACCACGCTGCCAGCCACCCGCCGCCCCTCACCGCCTCCACCGCCACCAGGGACCTCGACGACCTCATGGCCGAGCTCTCGGACTTCAAGGTAACCCGCGCCTGCAGCTGCTCGACGTGCCTCCTGCTCCTTGACGCACTTCTTAGAACCTTGACACACCTAGCTTCTTGACACATCTCCTAGCTTCTTGACACACCTCCTAGTTTCTTGACACACCTCCTAGTTTCTTGACACATCTCCTAGTTTCTTGACACACCTAGCTTCTTGACACACCTCCTAGTTTCTTGACACACCTAGCTTCTTGACACATCTCCTAGCTTCTTCACACACCTCCTAGCTTCTTGACACACCTCCTAGCTTCTTGACACACCTCCTAGCTTCTTGACACACCTCCTAGCTTCTTGACACACCTCCTAGCTTTTTGACACACCTCCTAGCTTCTTGACACACCTTCTAGCTTCTTGACACACCTCCTAGCTTCTTGACACACCTCCTAGCCTCGTGACACACCTCCTAGCCTCGTGACACACCTCCTAGCCTCTTGACACACCTCCTAGCCTCGTGACACACCTCCTAGCCTCGTGACACACCTCCTAGCCTCGTGACACACCTCCTAGCTTCTTGACACACCTCCTAGCTTCTTGACGCGCCTCCTAGCCCCATGATGCGCTTAGCTTCTTGACGAATTTCCTACCTCCATGACGAACTTCATAGTCCCTCAATTGGGAGGTTTCTCACGTTAAAAGCAGGTTACTCAATTTCTATTTTTCTACCGTAGCCTTCTATTAAGATCATTTTTTTCTTGGTCCTAGTTACCCAGTGTACCCCTCTACAATTGGATAATATTTTTTTTCAATCCTTTTAGTTAACCACTGTAGCTCTCGCCTATGAAGGCTTTCTGTCTTGGTCTTAGTGTGCCACCGTCTCCCTGTACTAGAAGTGAATTCTTTCTCGGTCTTCCAAGGTTACGTTCGCTGGTGGCTTTTTTCATTATCTTTGCACAGGACTTCAGTAACTTATTTGAGGACCGCTGAAAAATGAAAGAAAATAGCAGACGCTGATCGAGTCGTAGTGTTTAAACTATGGCGCGAAGTTCAGCGTGTTTAAAAAGATCACTTCGTGTCATTGTAATATCTTGAGTGGAAACATGTTACTGCAGCGTTTTGCTGGCCTCTTTGCTTCCATGTTTACAGGATATAACTTCTAGTAGGTAACTCGTGATAAATTTTTTGGTTCGTTGTTCTTTATTGTAGGAAAAACGAGGAAGTAATTGATTCCCAAAACTCGAGCATCTGAAGGGTGTTGATGGGTGTGTGTTGAGGGAACACTCGACTCCTTGTATTTACACACGCCTGGAATGTTTATATCGAAACAGCCGTTGAAATATTTTCTCATTTCAAAAATAAGTGTGAGGATCATAAATATTCCTCGTTCTCTCATTCGTATTGAATGCTTATTGTAATGCAGGAATTATAGTCAATTTGAGCTCAGCCTTACTATGACTCCTCAACTTGCCTGGCGATGAAGATATTAGATCACTATGATTGTATGACGTTCTCGAAACAAAATCGTGGCATAGTCGTGGCAGCGAACGTTCGAAACATAGTCGTGGCAGCGGACGCACGGAACAGTATTAGTCACGTACTAACTTCTGAAACTCTATTCTGTTATCGGTCATGATCAAGTCCTGAATAGAATATCACAATCTAGTGCTTTAAACCCCATTTTTTGCTTCATTGTTTATTCTTAGTTGCTAGATCTGCAACTGAGGACTACTGTGCTGCTACTGTCGTCATGCCTCATCTTGGTTGTGAAATGAGCTGCCATTTGTTTTATCATAAATTTCAGTTACGAGGCACGTTTTCTTTATTAATGTTCAAGATTACTTATGTAAGTACTGATTCCGATTGTTCTCATCTTAGTGTGAGAATGATTCATTCCTCCAGGGCAAATGGTTCGTCTTACTTTGACTTTTGTGTTCGCCAAAGTGGTCTAATGGAAAACACTTCATTGAATTATTGAAATAATGGTATTGCGAACTGTTCTTTGCTAACAACTCGCTGAACTGAATTGGAATTATGTATGACTGGAATTGAATGCCCGAAGCTCTTAATTCTTAACAGCGCCCTGACTATGGTACTTTACCAGAGATTCTGAAATAAAGAGATGAACTCTCTTTAATTTACTGCGCATCACCGCTGAGATCGCCTCTGATGGCTGTGGTGGTTAATACAGAATTATGCTAATCAAAACTATTATAAGAGCCTCGTTTGTTCATTCGTCTTTGAAAGCGTTCATTACAAGATAAGATCTGCACCACAGGTATACGATTCATCTCCTTTGTCTCCGTACATGGTTACTCTAGAATACATGTTCCGAGATCCGTTGCCTCTGTTCGATCAAAAACAGTTTTCGCGATTGAATTATGGTTTTAACTTGGAACACAATGCCGCCATTTTTGATAGCGCGGATGCAGTAGTAGATATACCGCAATGCTGATGTCCATTTCGTCACTGGAGGTAAAAGAAGCTCCTGCGTACCCGGTCGCACCCGCCCCTCCCTCCTCCTCCAAACTCGTCTACAACTCCACTTACAAAACCACTACGACCACCTCCTCGTCCTCTGATGATGTCCCCAACAATAAAGTCCCCACGACTATCATTGATGTCCACAACGCATCTGTGAAGCCAACGGTAGGGCAAACTCACCGATAGTGAGACAGCTTGTTCCGGGTGCGGTTTTTTTTAACCCTGAGCTTCTGAACTTCGGTCATGGTTTGGGTCGTTATGGTGTAAAATAATGAGCGGCTCCATCCAGCTGAACAAGTTCCATGCAGTGCTGGTCTAACGTTTAACATGCATCTCAATCAACCCTGGGTAACTAAAATCGAAGTGACCGGACTGGCCCCAAAATAAATCCAGATTTGGCCTTGTTTCAAAAGAAAGTTTAGCAATGAACACCATCAAGAGATATTTTTTATTTACCATTTTCGAGGCCAAATTTGAGATTTTTGTCGGAAAATAAGCCATAGTGGCAACACTGGATGGGAAGGTCGTACGAAATTTCTAACACAACCGTTACCAAAGCTGTTTCCGTGGTGAACAAATCTGTTACTAACTTACTTCTACAAATATTGAATTATGACGGCTTCTAAGGATTACATGGTTCTGTTGACAGGTAATTACGCTCATTTTCTCTAACCTGTTATACTTAATCCCTATTGTTACGTGGTACTGATCCCAATTTGTCACTGATGGTTCAAAGAATTTCATCTATGCGATATTTATTCAGTCAGTACTGGTTTTCATAAAGTGCATGATATTTGTAAGGTGCGACGTCCTTGACTTTTGTAGGGCATCGTTGTCACTATCTGCCATAGGACGTTCATGCATGCGACTCTGCTGTACTCGCAAGGTACGGAGCAATAATCCTCTGCTTTAATGGTCAGGAATATTATCGTTAAACCAATTGATTGCGCCCTGCTATTTTCACTTTTAGCGCATGAAAATTCAGAGTCAGCCGATCAAATGCTCTCGAGCGTCTCTTTTTTTTTCGCATGAATGAGAACTTCGTCAATCCTTTTTCAATATTTCTCGTTTACCTTCGTATTTGTGATCCCCCTCCTGAGGCGATCGCACCTCCAGCATGAGTAGATTTCAGTGATATCGAAAACTTAGCAAATACAATAATTATATGCTTCTTTGGAATCGTATTTGCCATTTGTTTGGCTCTGTGTTCGTCGTAACCCTGTTTGGTACGTTCCGAAGAACAGATGCTCTCCCACAGAAACTTATGTAGTTCGACTTTAATGGTGGTTCTTTCGTTTAGGTCGCGGCTTCCATTTTGATTTGTGTGAGTTGATCTCGCTTTTTAAAGCGAAATTATGTTTCGATATGATGTGCACCAGTTCAGTTGTCAAGTCTAGATCACAAACTTAAGGTGCTCCGACCCAACGTAATGTGTCACATTCCCTCAGGCGAACAAGGTGTGTCGTCATATGCAGATAGAGGTTGTTTCAGAGTTAAGGTAATACCCCTGTAAAGTTTGGGGATAGAGTTGGTGCTTTAGAGTTAATGATGTATGACGTTTGGGGAATGCCGGTGTACTCCAGGAGGACCGATCGTGGGTGTCGGCTTTGGAAGACCAGATCGATGCAGAGGACCACCCTGAGAAAGTGGGCGCTGCGACCGCCCAGTCCTCAAAGAAGACAGCGATATCCACTTTCCAGACCACCAAATCCACTCAGAGCTCCACTTCCAAGACCGCTAAAGGATCCTCCAAGTCTGCTTTCAAAACGAGCCAAGACTCAGGATACAGGTCCCAGCAAGGCTCGAGGTCTCCTAAGCCTCCCCGCACGCCGCCAAGTCCCCGCACACCGCCGCCTCGACCTCCGACCCCTCGGAACGTGTCCACCCCGCCACCTCGCCCACCCGCTCCGGCCGATATCCATGGAGGCGCCCCGCATGTGATCCCGTGCCCTGACACCCCGCCGCCCATCCCGCCACCTCCCGCCATCGTCAATGCCTCGCCTACCACCACACTCAACCGCGTGAGTGACGACATCAGTGAATTATGAGTTGCAGCCACGAGTGAATAACGAGTTGCAGCCACGAGTGAATAACGAGTTGCAGCCACGAGTGAATAACGAGTTGCTACCACGAGTGAATAACGAGTTGCTACCACGAGTGAATAACGAGTTGCAGCCACGAGTGAACAACGAGTTGCAGCCACGAGTGAACAACGAGTTGCAGCCACGAGTGAAGAACGAGTTGCAGCTACGAGTGAATAACGAGTTGCAGCCACGAGTGAATAACGAGTTGCAGCCACGAGTGAATAACGAGTTGCAGCCACGAGTGAATAACCAATCTAGTGCCAGTGTCTCATACCTAACGCGAATGTTAACAGTTTTTGTTTTGTTGTTTTCGAGTGCTTTTATGTTTAACATTTTGCAGCGTAAAGTGACAGTGCATCAACAAACCCATTGCACTGTTCTGCCATCAGTGAACATCCGCTTTCCATGAAAAAGATGTTTAGGTAAAGTTATTAGCAGTATTTGTTTGTTGATTCACTGTTTAAATAGCAGTGAATGTACTTTCATTGACTGAATGAGCCTAGTGCAGAGCAGTTGAAAAATTCACCAAATTAGCTCGGACAAGTTGTGAAGCTGACTGCATTAACAAAATTAGTGGCAGTTGCTTCAACTGTGATGGCTCTTGAACAAAGGAACGGATTTATGCTGGGAAAGGGTTTAAGATATTCACCGCAGATTGGGTGTTGCTATTACTTGCTAACTGCGTTCTATGGAGTGATACTAAACAGCGCGTGGAGCGGTGTGGTAAAACGCCGCTTTGCAGTGTGGGAGGATGCTGATGAGGATGTTGAGGATGTTGCAGCGTGGGAGGATGTTGAGGACGTTGCGGTGTATGAGGTTGTTGATGAGGATGTTGCATTGTGGGAGGTTGCATGTGTTGCCGGTGTGGTTGCATGTGTTGCCGGTGTGGTTGCATGTGTTGCTTGTGTGGTTGCCTGTGTTACCTGTTTGATTGCCTGTGTTACGGGTGTGGTTGCCTGTGTTGCCGGTGTGGTTGCCTGTGTTGCCGGTGTGGTTGCCTGTGTTGCCAGTGTGGTTGCATGTGTTGCTGGTGTGGTTGCATGTGTTACCGGTGTGGTTGCATGTGTTGCTTGTGTGGTTGCATGTGTTGCTTGTGTGGTTGCATGTGTTGCTTGTGTGGTTGCATGTGTTGCCTGTTAGGGTGTCTGTGTTGCCGGTGTGGTTGCATGTGTTGCTTGTGTGGTTGCCTGTGTTGCCGGTGTGGTTGCAAGTGTTACTTGTGTGGTTGCATGTGTTGCTTGTGTGGTTGCCTGTGTTGCCTGTTTGTGAGTGTTGGAAAATTTAATCTAATTATCTACACTCATTGATGTCTTATTAGTTGGCAATTCTAATAACCATAAAAATCAGGTACAAACTATTGTGCGTATGAATATGGAAAAATAAAGGGTGAGTGTACATAGCGAAATGAATGAACGAAGGAAAAAATTAACAAGTGGCTCAAATATAGAGGGTATATTTTGAAGTTTTCAATTTTCAGCAGTGTTGAAGTTATATGAGCCAGTTATCAATAGGTTTATATCTCATTCTTAGTAGCTAGGCTGAGATGTTCTCATAGGTAATAGGAATGTTTAGTCTCTATAAACCTTAAAGCATTGAAACGCATTACTTCTGCGTTCATTCTCCCGTGTCTTATCGTTAGTTGAAATATGATGACCATGATAAGAGTTGTTAGTTAGAACATAGTGAAATTCTATTTCCTCATCATGAGGAAATGCATGAGGGCCCGAGCTGAGTTAGGTAGGCCTTCTTTTTGTTGAAGTAAAATGTTTTTTCTATTTTAAGGACCACCTTTTTTTGGTTCAATGCTGTCCTGTTTTTCACCGCTTACTACTTTCTTCTTCAACTTTTATCTTGTTTCCTAACCTTCCTTCTCAACTTACTGTTTCTATGCTCCCTCTGTATAGATTCCGCGTTTTCTTAACTCCATACTAAATGGTGCCTTCCTCCTTCCTCTCTGCGGAACGCTTTTTTTTTTAGCGGTTAGGGAGGCTGAGACTAATATCTAATCCAATCCACATCATTTTAATTTAATTCTATCTCAGCACTACACTCACGATTATGTTAATGGTGTTGTTCTCTTGTTTCTAGGAAAGAATTTGAACCTTACATAAAAAGTCTTCTTCTTTGGATTGATAGACTCGCATTTTTGAATCGTGATTTGATATTTGTGCGCAATTTATCAAAAATTTTAACTTTTTACCGTGCTATCTTTGTTCCATGCTCATTTTCATCACTGTATGATACATAAGCTTGACGCCGTCTATTTATGAGCATCAGTTTAGGCATGAAAGCTCAAGCTATAATTTAGTTGTATGTGTTCACCCTTCGTTTGCCCAGTGAAATTCAGGTGTTAATGATGGTCACCATTTATAGTAAATTTATTTCCGGATGTTCACTTTATCATGCCTGCCATAGGCGTCCTCCATTTATATATAATACCATTCGTTTCACGTGCCACGGTAGTGACTTGTTTTCAATGCTGAGCATAAATACCTCGGAGAATCACAGTTTACTTCAAGCATCGCCGTTGTTTGTTAGCGTTGAGCATTGTTTGCTTGCGCTACAAACGTTTGCCCTTGACTTGTCTCATTGATGCGCCGCTTACGCCATTTCACATCGTGTCTGAGCTGAGACCATCTTTTTGCTGCACCTCACCGAGCGTTGTCACATTCTTCACTGTGCGTAGTACACGGTAGAAGAAACAAGATAGTCTTATCTATTAGGGAAAACACCTCTCGTTCAGTTAGCCAATAAAACGGCTTTATTTCAAACAAACTTTGTCGTCATTGCGACATATCATCAGGCCAGTAGTGGTGCCAGATTTGGGGCTAGCACAGTTGTCAGATGCAATCTGAGCGCTCTATTGGTTCGTTGCCATGACGTCATCATTGCCACTCGGTCGACGAAAAAATGACTGGTTTGACTCTACCTTGTTTCTTCTACCGTGGAGTAGTGCTAGCGTAGCTCACGTCATACGCTCATATAGATCACCCAAGTGATCAACCGCATCTTCGATGTGGCAGAAAACGCACGTTGTAGCGGAGCCGTTCGAGCGTCCCGACTCGGGCGGTCCCGTTAAGCGTAACGATGCCGCCTACCGTTGGATAACGGATGAAATCAAGTACGAAATACGGGCAGTGCAGGACGAACCGGAAGAAGAACCTCCCGTTATACCGGAACCCGTAAGTTAGGGGCCGTTTATTCACAGCTGGAAGTTCCTCACCTAACGCTAACACCACCGCCGGTTTTCTCGCCTAACGGTAGTGACGTTCCATAACGGTTCTCAAAAGTTCCCTGTGAGAAACCCATGTATATTTGCCGCAAGTATTTGTTGCTGTTACTTTTGAGCCTGTATAAAGAAGTAAGTGTTGTGAGGCGTGCGTAAAATCTTCATTGTCCCTGATACAATTTTGTACATTTTTGATGTGGTCTGTAATTCTATGCAATTGTATTTCGTTGAACATTTATGAACGTACTGTTGAGTTAATGTAGCAGTGTTGTAAATAAAGAGTGCTTATAGACGAACTGTTTCGTAAATTACCCCATAAATAATGTCTGTTCTGAATGATTTTAAAGTGATTAAATCGCTTGATAAAATTATTAGTGAAGTTACGAAATTTTGTTTCTCTCTCGCGTAAAGTTAATTGCGCGAGAGAGTGTATCTAATTCGTGTTTTTTGTACATTTAACGAACTTGGCGAAAATATTCTACCTGTGCTGCGTAAACGGGGATTGTCCTTCTTTTTTGAGGGACTAATTGCTGCAAATGAGCAGGATTTTTCAGTTCACCTTGTTGCCTAACCAGCGGCCATAAATCAGTCTGTAACTGCCCTGAGCTGCCTATAAAGAACTCCGCAGCACGTGCTGTAGAAGTTCATTATGAGATTTAGGCAACATATTGGCCCCCTTTACAAAAGGGGGCCTAATTTTCTGTGAGTAATCTACATTGCGGTGTTTCTGTTCTTTGACGTAACGTGATCTTTGATTTTCTTTTCCCTTCTCCTGTTTCTTACATCACTTTTAATATCTCTTGTTCTCCCCAAGCGTTTTTGTCTCTTTTCTTGCTTATGTCTCTTTTTCTCCTTCCTTTCATTTCACTGTATATTTTTTCTGTCTGACGATTCAATAGCGTTGAATATGTAAATACTCTACTTCAGAACGTAATTTTCAAGGAGTTAGATCTTAATTACTCATTTGATGTTTGTTAGCGTAGACCTACTTTCATCACTAAATCGACACTCATTTTAACTCAGACTCATAACCGCCGTGTAAAAATATCCGGCGTTCTTTTAAGGTATTTAATCCTTCCATTCCTATTTTC
Organism: Platorchestia sp. MABIK; assembly: GCA_014220935.1. Classification (NCBI taxonomy): domain Eukaryota; kingdom Metazoa; phylum Arthropoda; class Malacostraca; order Amphipoda; family Talitridae; genus Platorchestia; species Platorchestia sp. MABIK. Next base: position 29,118 of record JACJUY010004059.1, on the reverse strand, counting down.
AAACTCTGTGTGAGGGGTCAGTGCGTGGATAAAACATCAATTGTTGTACAGGATGGAGGATATTTGTATTTTCATAAATACACATATTTATGACGTATTTACGAATCAAGAGTCATTGCAGCCATTACGTATGTATTTGTGTGACTGCTCTACTCCAGTTAAAAATAACCAGTTCGCAGCACGCGCGCTTTGTCTTGTTTTGGCTCGTCAGCGGTCAGTTCGGCCATTGCCAAGGCCGTTCTTTTTTGGTCACCAACGCGTGCGGTTATTTTAAACCTTTCCATCGGTGTCTCCGCTCATAATTTTCTCCGAAGACACTCTACCTACGACGTGTTTGTTTGTAGCCTCATAATGATCTTTGTATTTTTGAGTTTTTGAACAGATTTGTTTAGTGTTACAGTACTTTGATGTGCGTCTAGACTAGACAGAGGCCCGATTTTCAAGCAGTTTAGGTCTTCGTTGTTTCACAAATTGATTGACAATCCGGCTGTGTAGTTAAAAAATCGCGTGTACTGGCAGTGGCGACAGCGTGTGGTATAAACTGCGACATTATGCTACAGCTTCCTGGCAAATTTGTGCGAATATCAGTGTGTCACAAGCGGATTTTGAGTTGTCGTACGCTTTCAGTAAGCGACCGTGTCTGTGAAGACTGATTCCGTATGTTCGCACTGTATTCCCATCGCGACAAATATCCTTATACTACATTCATGTGTTGGCAGCCTGTACTCGATGAACAGCTGAACATTGGTAACTAGAGCAATGAGAAGCTATTAACTCAACTCTCACGGTGACTGCCTTGCGTTTTGTGGCACGTTTGAGGTAGTTATTTCATCAATTTAGTATAAAGCACCCATTTAAAAATCATTTACATATCGTAATTGTGGGTGACAGATTGTTGAATTTTAGCAAATTATGTTGAACTACTCCATCGTAATTTCAAAGCATCTTTATCCCAGAGTAACTTAAATGTTGGTATTACTCTCCGTGGACTTTTTTGTTCTTCTGTGAGGAATTGCTTATAAATTGAATCGTGCTATTCAACTGATTGATTTTCCTTAATTTAACTTGACAAGTGTCAATTGATAATAATAAAACAAAAAAATTCCTGATGGTTTGTCTCGTACTTCCGGGCCATAGTTTTTTCAATAGATGTAGATAATCCCTGCTGTACGAGGTTACGAATTGTACATGTGTACGTAGCGTCGCTTGTCAACTCACCATGCAAGTTGGCAGTTTTTTTAAACTTTCTAATTGCTTTCCAAATTCTACACTGCATCATTTAAAATAAACTTGACATTTTCTAGTGCGTATTAGAACAGACTTTCAAGCGATCTTGGATGTCTTTATTCGTTTGCTCTTGAGCCTTCGCGTGCTTTATATATAAAGAAACAAGTGACCTACGGCGCAGTCAGCTACATTCACGTGCTGGGTTTAGTTCAAGCTTCTAAGAATTTTTTGAGATTGTTTTTCCTATCCCCCAATCTCCTTATTTCTCCATACTAAACTAATCATATTTTCTTGCCGAATATTTATTAGAAATGTTTACATTCTCTTGCGTCAAGCACCTTTTCGTTCCTTCGATGTTTTTGATTTGTCTTGGGCTTTCAGTAAGCGACCATATCTGCGGAGACTGCAGTCATTTGTCAGCACTGTATTCCAATCTTAACAGATCTCCTTACGTTTACACTATGTTCAAGTCTTCAACAAATCTTCCTTTTGTGAGTGCTGTATTCAAGTCTTTTATATTTTTCTTTCCTTATGTTAGCACTGAGTTCTAATCTTAACAGATTTCATTTCGTATGTATATACTTTATTTAAGTTTTTTATAGATCTCCTTCCTTATGTTAGAGTGATCGTTCATTAGACGCGTCTCTCAAAATAATCATATAACTCTTGAGAATCCTGTTTTAGTGTTATTTACAATTTTTTGAAAAATTAATCTTGTTCTAATTCTGTTTGTTATGCGCTTGTCGTGTTCAACTTAGCATCATTCGATTAAAATTTAGTACAAATTTACCGTAATTCAGTAATCATGCTCAATTTTTATTCTTTTTAAGCGTTAAAAAGTAGTCTAAAGTATTGAGGGTAAACTACTGAAATACGTTCAGTATTAAATTAAATTCTCCAATCTAATCTGAAATGTGTTCATCGTATAATGAAATAAAACAAAAATGAATAAGAGAATCCTTTCAGGATAAAGCTGTTTTTTGTGAAAAAAATGTCGATAACATTACAAAATCATTACGATACCATTTCGTAATTATTACGATAATAAAATCTTACGATAATATTACACAAAGCATCCCTCATAATGTTCCGGGGGCTACGTTTTCAACAAAACAGAGTATAAGAAAGTTTTAATTTATTCCTCATATACTTTAGGATTTTTTGTGTAGGAACACATCTTGTGCATAGATTCCGCGTTCCCTTAAACTCCACACTAAATGGGGCCTTTACAATTTCACTCTTTGGAACATATTTTTTCTTTGGTGTAGATGTGTTGAAATTAATTTTACTCATTAACTATTTTACTAATGTAATGCTGAGGGCTTAAATTAAAGGTTATGTCTGTTATTTCGAATTGTTCATGCATGTAGATTTCAATTAATGCATTAAATATCTACTGATGTGCGGTGCAAAAATCCCCTTTTAAGATCTTCACTTAAATACTTCATGCATGTTGCGTTTTGTTAAATCTATGTTTTTTGCAAGTTAAAATTTAAGTTGTTTTTGCATGTTAAAATTTAAGTTGTTTTGCATGTTACAATTTAAGTTGTTTTTGCATGTTAAAATTTAAGTTGTTTTTGCATGTTGAAATTGAAATTTTTTGTTTTTTCGAACGTGTTATTCCTCAATTTGTTGAGCTGAGAGCGTCTAAATATGGTAACATTTCTCGTGAAGTTTCTGTGTGTGTTTGAGTAAACTTCAACGTTTCAGCTTGAAGTACCCTGCTACAATTTCTATACCATTTTAAATGCACATGTCTGAGCATATTTTGCGCATTTGTACAGAATTACTATTTTCGTGTCACTTTTGCTCTGATGAACCATAAGATATTTTGTACAATATTTCAATTTTTGCGGTTTTTTTATTCCTGTACTTGCTTCAAGATTTAAATTGTCTTTTTTGTCTTTTTTTTTTTTTNTTTTTTTTTTTTTCTCATCGCTTGTATAATCGTATTATTCAAATGATCTTCTTCATGAAAATTAGGTGCAGGTGAAATCTTTCAATATATTCGAGTTCATTTACTTGGCTCGCTTTCTATTATTTTCAACCATTTACTTCATTAAAATTTGCTTGTGTAAAAATCCTTTGACAATTTCTGTACTTTTTTCGAAAAATGCTGTATTTTTGTTGCTTCGTGCAAAGTCCTGTCTTTGTAGCATTTTTGTTCCCTTGCAAGCCCTGTAGTTTCTTAATGACTTTAGTGAAAGAATGACTCTTCTTTAGGAATGGTCATTTTTTTTTTGTTCGTTTCAACGTGGATAGTGAGTGCGTGGCACTGTGTTGTATCATTTGATTTCCTTACTCTAGTATTTACTTTTGTACGTCTGTGAAATTTTTGTTTTCGTTTCACAATTCATCATCTCTGTTTCCTGCGTGTCTCGTGTGCCATCATCTCTTCTCACGTGTCTCTCTGCAAACATTTGAGCATCAAAATACTGAACCTTCAATATAAATTAAAGGCTGATTCAAATTTTTTACGTAAATATGTCATGCCACATTTTAGCTGATATCTGTTTCCTTTTCCGCTCATTCCAGTCATTTCTTCATCTTTCATGTTTCTCTTACACGTTTCTTCAGCACGTGGTTTTATCGTAGTTTTTCCTCAATGATATCATGCTTGTGTCTCAAATCACGCTTGTGGTTTTTTTTACGTAGAGCTTCATCCTCTTCTTAATTTTTCCACAAAGTTTTTCTTTTTTGAATAGCTTCGTAGTGCTTTTTTCTTACGAGTAGTACACGAACGTGTGTTAGTTTGCTTTTTTGTTTGTTCGATAGCCAGTCGCTTTGTGATTAGCTATACTCCTGTCGCAAGTGCAACCCATCCATGCTTGTTCTCGCACATATTGCTACCTGTACCTACGTCCGAACGTTTCGTCTACGTACGTTTTCTGACGCCTGTTGTTCGTACGTTTCTCTTGCTGCACTCGTGTTCATTCTCTGCCATTGTCTGCCTCAAACGAGCAGCAGAACGACAAGCTGCGCAGCCCCGCCCTCGTTCGCAAGCTTGTGAGTACTGACCTGCTCTGCCCTCTGTTCCTGCTCACCCGACCCTCACACAACCCTCTTGGTCAACTGGTGTTATTTCTCTCCTTTTTCTTAAAAATGCCAGAATTATACTACACCCAATACTGCCCTCTTGGTCAACTGGTATAAACACTCTCCTCGTTTTCTTGAAAATGCCAGAATTATGCTAGATATTACACGTAGCTCACCCTGTGAAAAGAAACTAATTTTTTCTTAGCTCTTCTTGTGTTCATACGAGAGTTGTACTAGATATTATACGAAGTTCGCTCTTTATCCTATTAATGAACGGGAACTGGTTTGTTCTTGACCCACTTTCGTTTTTGAACTGAATATTAAACTGCGTTCATGCTTTCTTTTGATTTATTAAGTTAATTTTAACAATCCTCTGTTGTTATAATGGAAACTACTAAATATCTCACGATGCTAATCCAGTGCACTGCTTATCAGCTAAGTTAGTAACGCCTCTGTTGTGATGAGCATTCTAATGAAACATAACTCGTTATTGCTGAGTATTGTGGGAGTGCTCCGTTATTTGAGAAAGATTCGCCCGTTTAACTTGAATTCAACAAAAATATTTTTTCCATCGTATTCATTGAGCGCTTCTTGATGCATGATCTCTATTGATACTGACACGATATTTCACTATACGAGGGAAATAACTTATTATGCTATTGTTGAATTATCTGACCAAACACTTATTGATTGCTTAACCGTCTTCCTTTCTGTTTTAAGGCTGTTCTAGGGACTAAGTCTCTTTATTTTCCCTATTTCAACTGTTGCATTATGATTTTCTGTTCTAGATTGATCATAATTTTCTGTTCTTGTTTTTTTATCTTTTATTCAAGCATGTTCCCTAATAATATCATACTATCTTTTATTTGTGCTTGTTTCTTAGTAATTTACTTTACTAGCTTCTATTTGTGTTTGTTTCCTAGTAACTTATCTCATTAGATTTAATTTATTCTTGTTTTCTAGGAATTTATCATACCCGCTTTCATTTGAGCTCGTCTCCTAGCGATTTATCATACCTGCTTTTATTAGTGCTTGTTCCTTAGCAGTTTATCATACTAGCTTTTATTTGTAATAGTGTCGTGCAGCATGCTCCAGCTACTGGGTTCAATCGATTAAATTTTCCTCGCTTGCTATAAGGTTTCTACTTTAGCGTGGATGTTCATGGATACATTTGCACACAAGCGGCGATGTTGAAAAAGTACTCATATCAGGGAGATGTGGTGCTAATCTTATTTTACTCGCCGATTATTAATGTTTATCAGACGTGTGTTTTGCGGGAAACTACATCGTGATTACGTTTTCCTATTTCCATGCGTACAACTAACAAATAATGAGAAAATATCGGGATTTCCATCATTTATATCTTTTCAAAAGCGTCGTTTTTATTGCAAATTAATATGTCGAGTAGAAAGATTCAATGCAGTTGGAAGTATATGAGTGTAGGCTATGACATCCGCTATTGCGTTTTGTTTTGTGAGCCGAAAGCAAAGTTAATGACATCAACTTATTGTGTTAGATACGTATATACACTAATTTATTTTCTATGCTGCACCTCGGCAATTTCTCCACCTCATGATTACTGACTTTGACTTCTTATTCAATAACATTTCGATCAGGTTTGATTTTGGGTGTTATTTTTCTGATCAAAATAGTGGTGTGTTCGTGCACTAAATTTATTGTAATCGCACAGCGAACTGCTGGTTCTTTTTTGCCTAAAGGGGTACTGTACCTTTTCGATATGAAGCAGTGTGTATGGCGAGACTAATTCAGAATACATAAATAAATCTAAGTCACTCAGGAAATCAGATATTAGACTGTATTGTCTAAAGTCGCAAAATTATTCGTTCTTTCGTTGTATTATTAATTATAATCGGTGAGTTTCTAGAGATTGCTCAACTCTTTCATTATTTACCAAGATTCAAGCCTATAGTCGCTTGTGCATTTCATGGCGTGTATCTCTTCGGGGTCGGCATTTCATGTTGTGCCAGCAAAATAAGCTGAGCAAGGCGCATTCTTTTCTTCATAGCGCACCTGTTTAGCCCAGCTACCGCTCGTTTTAGCCTTGATTTAGTGCAGAACTCCGCCAATACAGCGCGCCGACCGCTGGGACGTGGCTCCACACTTCACCGCAACCGCGGTATCCATGTTACTCAAAATACGAGACTGCTTGTCACCGTTGTCTAATTTTGCGCCCCACATCACCCACTTATTTAGATTTCTCGCCCAACTCTCGCGTTTTGACGTCGATTTTGTGGGAATGCTTTCCTACGAGCAGAAACGTTATGAATTTTTCGTTGTGTGAAAAAATGAAGATCGGGATTTCTTTAGTTATTTTCACTCTGTAAGAACATGTCGGAAAAGTAGCGTGCAAACTTGAGCGAAAGCAACAACACGTCGTTGTTGGCTCAGTGTGATGCATATTTTGGCCCTCCAATTGTTGTTGCAAAATAACCATTTCACGTAGCGGAAAGTTGGTTTTAAAATAATGTTTGTTCTCGTTTGACCGTATTCGTTTTTGTACTCGGTAGATTTATTGCTTTTCCTGTCTTATCGTGTATTGAAACTTTGTTCAGGTGAGCGTTGGTGCTGAACCTGTTCTGAGTAGCCAGTGCCCCTGATGACAAGAGGCTCAGTTGTCGAAGAAAAGTAAGTTACGAGGGAAGTATGCTCTTTCTTCATCCCTAAAAGATGTTTAAGAATCCTGCTTCATTAAAATATCCTTAAAAGTTAAATTACAGGGAGAAGACTGAACTGAACGCAAAAAATTACGCGAATGAAATTGTTACAAAGCATTCAATTTTGACAAGCGAGAAAATTTTCACACCGTTTGTAATATGCGAATAAGTGCCGGGGCATATTCTTCAATAGGCATCAGCAGATAACATTCACTGGCGAGTTGTTCGAGATTTACTCGAAAAATCCTCTCAATCAAATATCTATATTTTATTGGGTAGTTTTACCTCCTCCACACCGAAATAAAGTAAAGTACTTTTCTTCGACAACTAAGCCTCTTGTCATCAGGGGCACTGGCTACTCAGAACAGGTTCAGCACCAACGCTCGCTCACCTGAACAAAGTTTATAATGTAATTTTAAGGGGTCCCGAGCTGAGAGTTAGATGAGCCATCTTTATATTGAAATCAAATGTTTTTGTCTTCTTAAATACTATTTTTCTTCGGTTCACTGCTGTCCTGTTTTCAGCACCTACTACTTTCTTATCGAACTTTTATCTTGTTTCATAATAATTTTTCTGCACCTTCTGTTTCTATGCACCTTGTGCATAAATTCCGCGTTTCCTTAACTCCGTACTTATTAATGCCTTCCTCCTTACTTTCTTTGGAGCGTCTGTGTTGCGGTTAGGAAGGCTTCAACATCTAATCTTCATTTAGAATTTTAGGGGCCGAGCAGATCTCGCTTTACCTTCCCCAGTCTGGACCACGTGGGGGACCGTTATCTCATGCTGGCAAATTTCCCTCCTTTTGTTCAGTTTAACTCGCCGCAGTTAACGTGCTAAATTCTTCCAAGTTATCTCGTTGTGATATCAATTGTCCATCAGCTCCACTGTTCTTTATTTCAAAATAACTATCTCTTGCCATCAGTTGCACTCATATTAACGTTCCTTATATTTAGCAATTAAGTGTTAAATTTTCTGGCTAAGCGATCCACGAATTTTCTCATTGGAGGCTGACGAGCCGAGCAACTTACCTCTGGGAGTTTTTATCAATGTCATGTTTTCCTTTATTTGTTATTTTTCATTCTCTCCATTACTTCAAGAAGACTGTGTAATGACGGCTGTGCAACTCTAAAATAATACCTAAGTAATATGCCGTTTAAGTGGTAGAGTACTTCCAGGGTTGAAATGTTAGGTCTCGAGCTGAGTTATGCAACCCATTTTTCTGTTGAAATAGATTGTTTTTTTTGTTATGGTACGGACCATCTTTTTCGGCTCACTGCTCTCCTGTTTTTCAGCTTCTACTACTTTCTTCTCCAACTTTCATCTTACTCAACTTACTGTTTTTATGCATCTTGTGTGTAGATTCCACGTTTCCTCGAATCTATACTAAATGGTGCTTTCCTTCTTCCTCTCTTTGAAATGCCTTTGCTGCGGTTTTGGAGGCTTAAACCAACATCTAATCTAACCTAAAGTGGTAGGTAAGGTGTTGCACCCACACTTCCACTGCCTACAAATTGCTAAATGCAAAATCGCACACCTAGGGATCACGCAGACTCACCTTATTTGGTCATGAGTGCACCACTTGTTCATGGATTCACCGTTTACTCAATAGAGTAGTTTTCAAAATAGCGACCTTAGATGTATGTCTATGTGTGACGATGATATTCTATTTGAACGAGTTTAAAGACGCCTTCTGATGACAAATGTTCTAAATTTCTTCTTGTTTTTGGAAGAAAAATAAAGAGGATGAAGAATAATCAACGTAGTATTTGCAATTCTTATTTTTATTTTATTTATTGATTTCATAGTTATTTTTAGCGTTCAAGTCAGAATTAGTGACATCATCACTAGATACGACTGAAAGCATTGAAATGCGGAGTTTTTTTTGAACGATAATCAGTCGTTAAGTTTTGTTCTAACATAAAGGTGCACTTTACTGAAATGTTACATGCACACAGTTGCGCACTAAGCTGAATCAGATATCAAGTTCATGTGTAATACTTCAGTTTCCTTATCAAGTTTTGATGTGGTACTATTGTGCACGAACTGAAGAGGTGCATGTCGCTTGCCTTATCTCCTCAAAAATTTATTACGCTCCTTAATAATTTGACTGCGGTGTGACCCACCGGTGGTCACAGAGGAGATTTTCATTCTTAATGCAACTGACAGACTTGCAGTTACAAACTCAATTTTCATTTATAATTAATAAGGACTAAGTGAAAGCACGATCTATTTATATTTAATGTGTTTTCTTTTTTAATTGATCTCCAAAATTAACTCTCCCTTGAGTTGAATATTGAGCTTCAGTTCAACCCGCCGCAGTAAACGTGTTCAATTCTTCCGAGTCATTTAGTGTTGTGTAGCAAAACTAGACGCAAACTGCGTGAGGTAATTCCTAAGAATATAAACCTGCACGATCTCTCGACTCGTTAACGGAAATTCCTCGAGCTCGCAAACACCATAACGTAATGGTCAGGTTTTGTCGACCCTTTTGTTCGCAGTTTGGCACTCCTAGCCTAGAAAAATGTCATCAGTCATGAGATGCGGTTGTTTTTGTCATTGTAAGCTGTTCGTGAGGGCGGGAAATGTGACGTGCTACAGATGTTATCGTATTCATATCTTTAATAAATTATTAATGGAATGAAGAAATAAAAATGAATTCAGTGGGCTTAAAATACACACTCAAGAAACTTTGCAGTCTTCGGAACAGCAGCGTCTTTTAAAAAGTTATGCGAGAAATATTTGAGGGAATCAATAATCTTCATATTTTATTCGTAGAACTTCTTTCAACTACTCGCAATGTCTTGCAGAACTAATCATGACTAACAAAATCAACTATGATTATAATTGAAAGTAATACTTGTTATTGTTTTATTGTCTGACTCTTAACCATGTCACCTACACGACCTAGCGTATCGCTCGCTAATATTGCGCACACATCAGCTACACCTGCACCTATAGGAAGAAGTTTTATTTACGCGCCCCAGTTTTGGCTCGATCTGAGCTGGCGTGGTCATTCATCCTTATCGCTGCAGGTCTCTCTTATAGATCTACTCGTCGTGCAGCTCTTCACTTGCTTATTAGGCCGTGTCTTTTTGTCTGTGTTAGTTCACTATCACCTCGAGTGCATTTGAACGACTCGTAAATCTGGTAGACATCGCCCCCCTAAAGGTTCAGATCCCACATCAACGAGTGCATATTAAACGACATTTTAGTCTGGTAGACATCGCCCCCCTATAGGTTCAGATCCCACATCAACGAGTGCATATTAAACGACATTTTAGTCTGGTAGACATCGCCCGCTATAGGTTCAGATACCTCATCAACGAGTGCACATTTAACGACTTTTTAGTCTGGTAGACATCGCCCGCTATAGGTTCAGATCCCACATCAACGAGTGCACATTAAACGACTTTTTAGTCTAGTAGACATCGCCCGCTATAGGTTCAGATACCTCATCAACGAGTGCACATTAAACGACTTTTTAGTCTGGTAGACGTCGCCCGCTATAGGTTCAGATCCCGTATGAACGAATGCACATTAAATGTGCCCTTATAGGTTCAGATCCCGCGTCAACGAGTGCACATAAAACGACCAATAAGTGTAGTAGACATTGTGCCCCTATAAGTACAGATCCACGTGAACCTGTTGTTGAGCCACATATTGAAATGTCGGTAGTCGTGTTATTTCAGATCTCCCTTTCTCCATTCATCTACAGTGCGGAGCAGTCTCTAGTTTGTATCTGTGTTAAAGGTCCTGTAACCTGCAAGTGCTCTCCGTGGTACAGTGGTTAAGGGATCGGCCTTGCATGTTGGAGGCCCGGGTTCGTATCCCGGCACTGNAAAACCAATGCTTAAGATCATATGTATCAGGCTTGATTGGAAATAAAGCATCCTAAGATGCTGATGTTTGTTTTAAATCAAACCCTTTTGCCCCATGTTGAACTAGGGCAAAAATTTCTTCTGATTTGATGTTTAGGCAGAAACGAAGTTTAAGCTGGGCGCTTAAGCCCGAGAAATTGAGAACCCTTGAGGAAATGCAGGTGTTGCTACTTGCTTGATCTGACCTATCTGCTTCCTCTGTGTAGACTGGATACATGAACACTAAGTAAATGTAATAACTACAAACATTGCTTTTTGAATGGCGATTTGTTAAAATCTTTTTTGAAATTCATTCAAATGTTATCCCAATACAAAAATGGACGATACAGAAGAAGAGCGTATAAACAGTTTTACGTGTTTGTAACTTCGGGAATGAATTATAGCGCTAGCTTAAACGTCACTTTGTCATTTTTGACAGCGGGGGTAAACTGGTTAGAGTAACATATTCTATGTTTATAGGGTAGTGCGTCGCCTGCAACTAGGGCTGCATGCACCTGCTCAGTACTGCCTTCTTTTGTACTTGCTTTTCCCTTGTCTGGCAAATCGTGCACATCTGTTGGCAGTGTTTATTTTGATAGTGATAAGCAATATACCGTAAATTGGTTTGTGGAAGGTGCTTATTTTGATGGTGAAAATCAATATACTATGAATTAGGTAGTGGAAGGTGCTTATTTTGATGATGAAAAGTAATATACTCTGAATTAGGTAGTGGAAGGTGCTTATTTTGATGGTGATAAGCAATATACTCTGAATTGGTTTGTGGAAAGTGTTTATTTTGATGGTGATAATATACCCTGAATTGGTTTGTGGAAGGTGCTTATTTTGATGGTGATAAGCAATATACCCTAAATTAGTTTATGGAAGGTACTTGTTTTCTAGTTACTCCTTTGGATTAGTGATAAGCAATTTACCCTAAATTAATTTATGGAAGGTATCCTAGTTATTCCTTTGGATTAATGATAAGCAATAAACCCTAAATTGGTTTGTGAGAGGTACTTGTTTTCTAGTTATTCCTTTGTATTAATGATAAGCAAAATGCCCATATTGATTTATAGAAGGTGCTCGTTTTTTAGTCATTCTTTGGATTGATGGGTTATCTAAATACGTATTGATTGTATATAAAATACGTATTGATTTACCTGAAGAAATACGTCTATTTAATATATTTATTTCGCGGGTGGTTTCTTGTTTCGTAGTTATTTTTAGCGCTTAGTGAAATGTCAAACTATTCTAAAAGCAGAAAAGTTTTTTATCGAGGGAAAAAATTCGTGCTCAAATTTTTCATGTGTTTATGCACAGATGAATATTTATGTATCTCATCCATGATTGATATACAACAATATAAGGAATGATCTAAGTATAAACTGTTAAGGCCTATTAGATTTTAAGGGAATAATGAGTAGCTCGTTATATTTGCGGTAGAAGTTTCAAGTGAAATAGGTTTCAGTACCACCGGAAACTGATTCGAATGCATTCTCTTCATTGTTGGGCTGGCTGGCACCAAGTGAGCAGAAACCTTGTTTGCAACTTCGTGGAACCAAATGCAACCGAAAAATGTAATCACTTCTTGACTGCCCAGTACGCGTTAATTTGGTTTCAATGTGGATTTTTATTGGCATAGATACAAATTTGCTGAGTTGAATAAAAAAAAAGAACATCAAATTTTAGAAAATCATGAAACGAAAACTAAAAAAGCAACACGTGAAACTGAGAGGAACGGAAATTTCTATGTTATATTCTTTTGGACGCTCCACATAGGCTGCTCATAATGTTTAAACTAAAATAATGGATGCTCGGTTTTAAAAACGAAGCTTTTGATTTTGTGTTAAACTAATTTTTGTAACTGCTCACCAATAAGGTAATAACTGAGTAGAAGTAGCTTTGATCTAAGTATAGGCGTAGGGAGCGATTCAAGGCCGTGATTTTAGGTGCGTTTCAACTTGCAAGAAAGTAGCGTCTGTTTGGCATCCTGACTGTGTGGTGTGAATTGTGAGCACGTATCTTTAGACGATGATTTAGACGATAATTTCTAAGCACGCATCTCTAGACGATGATTTGTAGACAATTTGTGAGCGCGTATCTGTGGACGATGATTTTGGAGCGCGTATCTGTAGACGATGATTTTGGAGCGCGTATCTGTAGACGATGATTTTGGAGCGCGTATCTGTAGACGATGATTTTGGAGCGCGTATCTGTAGACGATGATTTTGGAGCGCGTATCTATAGACGATGATTTTGGAGCGCGTATCTGTAGACGATGATTTTGGAGCGCGTATCTGTAGACGATGATTTTGGAGCGCGTATCTGTAGACAATGATTCTGGAGCGCGTATCTGTAGACGATGATTTGCAGACATGTGAGCACGTATCTGTAGACGATGAAGCAAGTGTAAGCTACAGCCCAGCTCTGCATTAATTAACGATGAACTAACCCAAGAACCAAAAAGTACCATCACGGAAATACAAATATTGTATCCAGGGGAATTAGTGCTTTAAGGGGAAATATGTGAGGTCCTTAGCTAAGAATTAGCTGGGCCTTATTTTTGTTGAAGAACATTTTTTGTGACGGAATATCTTTTTTCGGTTCACTACTGTCCTGTTTTTTAGCATCTAATATTCTCTTTAATTTTTATCTTGTTTCATTAACTTCTTTCTCAACTTTCTGCTTCTATGCTGCCCAAAAGGTTTTGTGTAGGAACACACCTTGTGCCTAGATTCCCCGTTCCCTAAACTCCATATTATGTTGCGCCTTCATTAGTTGCGTACTCATGTTCTCAGTTGAGAAGGCTTTGCTGTTAAGATTTACTAAAAACAAAGTGATGTTCTCTATTTGCTAGTGCAACACAACTTTAGCCTTCATTTTGGTACGACTCTGTGTCAAGTGAAATTGTATTTCACTGGCGGAGAAAAATCATGTGTCGTGCATTGGAGAACTGTTACTTTTCTGTCATTTTGCCTTTTTTGAGTTTGGGTACGAAAGAGTATTGGTGTTTGATTTTTTTGGCGTTTCCTAATTTTTTAACATGGATAAGAAAAGATTTACGATCAATGCATATATCTTATTTCATTCCAGTTTTAAGGATGCAATGATAAAAGCAACAATTGCATGAGGAGTTTTTCTGTTGATTTTTTATGGTCCTGTAATAACAGCACTCTCTATTGCCAGCGTTGAACACTTATTTCATCATGCAAATATGTATTACGTCTTGTGAAATAGTTGCTGAATTAAGGGTTTAGCTCCGTCAAAGTATCGAGTCGACATTGCGTAATGTTTGTTGTACTTGAGAGCTTCAGTGTTGGGGGAATTATACACGTAAAAAAATTCTACTGTCGGGCAAGAAGCATTCAAGTTCAGAATGTTTATATAGACAAATTGACGTGTGTGTGTACATTAGTTCGTTGTTTATCAGCGCTTGAGAGCTTCAGTTTGAAGGAAGTAAATATGTTGTAAAGAACAGTACTGTGGGACGGGAAGCATTTAAATTAAGAATGTTTATTCTGACACATCGGCGTGCGTGTGTGCGTACGTGTGTCTCTGCCACCTTTCTCCCACCTGGCCCATGTCGCTACTCTCTTCAGTTTGTTTACACCCTCATTTTTAGTGAGGGTTCCTGGCTATTTCGAGAGAGGCTCTCATTGGCTTCTGGCTATTTCGAGACGAACTCTCATTGGCCCGTTTCCGGGGGTGGCGATCATTGGCTCGTTCAGAAATGTGCCGCCAAACTGAGCCTATATATAAGGGCTGCTGCGAAGCCTTTGTCACAGTCAGTGAAGTGACGTCTGCCACTCCACAGGTACCTCTTTTCGCTCCGAGTTGCATCCCTCGACTTGGATTACTTTGCTTGGGATTACCTGTTCTCGCACACATTTGTTCATGCTTGAAATATTTATCTGCTGTGCATTAAACCTACCTATTTATGAGAGTATTTTTTCAGTTGTTGGTTATTTTACTAATTTACGCTCTTCATCACAAAATGCTCTCCTGAGGTGTCTCGTCTTCGAATCCTTCTACTAACGTGTATATATTCCATAATGTTCGGTATTGTTCATCATTCAACTTTGGGTGCTAATTTGTATCCGATTTTCTAGTTTTTGCTTATATTATTGTGGCAAACATTACTGGTTGAGTGCTGGCAAGATTTGCTTACTTAGTTATTACCACACCCAGGCGTAGTATGTGAGGTCCCAAACTAAAGGTTAGGTAGGCCTTCCTTTTGTTGAATTAGGATTGGTTTTTGCTTTATTACGGACCATTTTTTTCCGTTCAGTGCTGTCCTCTTTTTCAGCACTTCCTACTTTTATCTTGTTTCATTAACTTCTTTCTTAACTCACTGTTTCTATGCCCTTGTGCATAAATTCCGCGTTTCCTCAAGCCCATACTAATCGGTGCCTTCCTCTTTTCTTCCTATGAAACGCCTATGTTGCGAGAAGGGAGGCTTAAATTAACATCTAGTCCAATCTAATCTAATGGTGCCTTCCTCCTTCCTCTCTTCGCAACGCTTTTGTTGCGGATAGGGAGGCTTCAGCTGACTTTTAATCTAACCTTTGTTTACTTTGTAATTACCGTTCATATTCATCTCTGTGAGTGAGGATGATCTTAACCTCCGCACTGTTTTACTGACAAACACTGATGTAGTTTTGAAACCTTCCTGCCCAATTCATAAGTCTTCGACGCGCTTATTTGAAATTCCTGCTCTTACATCTTGAATACGCGTTTTCAGCATTTATTCTTCGATTTAGTAGCATCCACGTTGATTTGTTCATCTACGGAGATGAGATGTGATCCAGAGCTTGCCTTCTTTCCTCAATAAAGTTTGTAAGTTTTTTCTTGAGTAAAAGCGACCATATTGTTTGTGGGAAAAACAAAATTTGTCTTTTGCCGACACAAAAATTAGACGATTAACTTTTCCTCCAGAATCGATAACCTTCATTTTTTACTCTTTTAGACTATGCTGTTAATTCCATTTCGGAAAAAATAAACTAGGGTTTATTATCCATTTTGCGCTAATGTCTTATTCCATGCAGCAATAATAGACTGAGTTTTTCGTATCAAACTCATCAAATTTTGTGTAAAGAAGTATTGGTGTGTCTGTGAAAACAATACTAGACTTCTTATCTTCAAATCGACAAAACTAATCATACCCTGTTGGTATAGCCTCACCAATTGATCTATAAAAACTCGCTAATTTTAATCAGACTAATTAATGTGATACGTGATTGTGATGTCCGGTATTTTCTTGGTTGGACCTTCCTAACCTATCTTTTTTTATTAATAACCAAAAAAGCTTTACTGATTCAAATACTGATTGCAATCACACTAGTATACAACGTAATTAATTTTCCACCAACCAGCTGGGGCGCATCTAATCTGACCCAACATTTTCATTAACCTTAAACCAAACTAATGTGCAATTTTATTAATGTACAATGTAACTGAAATTACGTTATTTCCCCTTGCCAGCTTGGGCGCACCGACACCTACGCCAAGCCACAGAAACCACGCTCGCCGTCACCTCCTCCAGCCCCCGCGGTCAAGGCGCCCAGTCCGCCGGCCGTCAACGAGTTGGATTGCATGCTCGGCTCCCTCACCACACACATGACTGAGCAGGGCGTCAACACCTCCAACAAAGGCTCCTGTTGTGCCTGCGACAAGCCCATCGTCGGTCAAGTGCGTCGTCACTATCTTATGACTGTTATTATGGAGTCTTTTTCAAAGCATCCTGTCATAATGGGTCGTTTTCAAAGCGTCCTGTCTGATGGAGTCGTTTCCACAGCGTCCTGTCATGATGGGTCGTTTTCAAAGCGTCCTGTCATGATGGGTCGTTTTCAAAGCGTCCTGTGTGATGGAGTCGCTTTCACCGCGTCCTGTCATGATGGAGTCGTTTTCAAAGCGTCCTGTCTGATGTAGTCGTTTTCACCGCGTCCTGTCATGATTGAGTCGTTTTCAGAGCGTCCTTGGTAGCTAAAGTGTGGTGATCGTAATTACGTTATCAGTGTAACTTCTCATTCGACGCTAATGTTACTCTAGTGTTTAATTCGTACTGATAAGTTTATTTCTTCTCTGAGGGCTTTTTTAGTTTTGTCGTTCTCCATTGAATTCGTATGCTTCCATCCAATGCATCCATATGCTTGTTATCTACCAGCTGTCAACTTCGTGAGGATGTTATTAGTTTATTTTAGCAGCAAATCTATAAATAATGTGTATACGAATACACATGCTTTAGAGCTTTAAAAGCAATTTTTTTAGAGGCAAATTTTCAAATTGTGTGTATACGAAATTGTATTTTAGTAGCTAATTTTTAACTGCGTGTACGAGACGAGACGTGCGACTGTGATAAACAGTTGCCTTGACACACACGCTGAGGTGGAGGAACATGTGTTGTGCGGTGCAGGTGATCACAGCGCTTGGCAAGACCTGGCACCCTGAGCACTTCAAGTGCGGCCACTGCAAGCAGGAGCTTGGCGCCAAGAACTTCTTCGAGCGCGACGGCCAGCCCTACTGCGAGTCCTGCTACCACGAGCTCTTCTCCCCTCGCTGCGCCTACTGCGACGGCTCCATCCTTGACGTAAGCCTGCTGCTCTTTGTGACGGCCGCCTAAAGGTTTTAGAGGCTTCCATTCGAGGAGTCAGTTATGCCAACCTAAATGTTTCATCGACCTTCATTTAAAGACTCGGTTACACCTACCTATATGTTTTATCGGCCTTTATTTCGAGACTCAGTTGTGGCGACTTGATATTTGGAGACGCAGTTACACAGACCTAAATGTTTTATCAGCCTTCATTTGAACACTCTGTTACACCAACCTAAATGTTTTATCGGCCTTCATTTGGGGACTCCTAGTTGGACACTTAGTTACAACATAACATTTTATCAGAGTCCCTTTAGAGAATCTCGGTTACATCAGCGTAACGTTTTAGCAGAGTTCCCTTGGAGACTTTCAAGGGAAAGTCCTTAATCTGTTTTCATTTGGAGACGCTCAGTTACACCGACGTAGAGTTAATGAGCCGTTGTTTTCATTCCAAATATTGCTGTATCCTGTCATGCTATACTCTTCTGCCATCTCTCAATTCTTCAAGTTAACCATGCTATACTCTTCTGCCAGTGGTACACCCTAGGACTTACCATGCTATTCTCTTCTGTCTGCCCCCAGTTCTCTCTGTTGACCATGCTATACACTTCTTCCATCTCCCAGTTCCCCAGGTTGACTATGCTATACTCCTCTGTCAGGCCCCAATTCTCTCGGTTGACCATGCTATTACTCTTCTGCCATTTCCCAGTTCTCCAGGCTTACCATGCTATACTCTTCTACCAATGCCATACTCCAGGTCTTCCCATGCGTTACCATCCCCACCTGTTTGCCTGGTTCTCTCAGAAATGCGTGACTGCGCTGGACAAGAACTGGCACCCAGAGCACTTCTTCTGCGCACAATGCGGCAACACGTTCGGCGAGGCAGGCTTCCACGAGAAGGACGGCAAGGCGTACTGCAGGGAGGACTACTACAACATGTTCGCGCCCAAGTGCGGCGGCTGCAACTCGCCCATCATGGAGAACTACATCTCGGCCCTCAACACCCAGTGGCATCCGGAGTGCTTCGTCTGCAGAGTGAGTACCCTACTCTTACGTACCTCCGTCTAATATTGAAATACTGGTCACAACCTCGCATTTATTTAAATTGAGGTGTTAGAAGTAAGGCGTCTCACTGTTGAGTTTTACCTACTTTACTTGAGACTTAATTGATATTGTTTGCTTGAATGAAATGTGGTGTGTGATGTCTCAGCTTTAGCTCTGCGATGACCATGTGGAAAGCAATTCTAGTCACTAATACTTCTCTGCTAGAACTCCTAATATTCCAAGTAATTATTATTCAACATTTTGATGATTATGAATATAAAGAAATAAGATTCCACCTGTACTCGTTGATTTTAAAGCCAGTTGTGAGAACGTTGAATGCTGCATTAATTCAAACGTAGTTCGTAACCGCCATGGAAACTAATCTACCGTTTGGACTCATATGAAAATTATAATGAAGATAGTGTGTTCGTGTAGCATTCATACTAAACTATTTTGGTTTTCGAGTGTAACGAAAGGCTTAGCGCAGTTTGTTGGTGACGTTGTTTGACGCAGTAAACGTGTGTTCATGTGTACACTTGCATCAAAAGCGGGATCTTCTAAAAATGAAAATTTTCAATGTCCGTGATGACCAGGTAAGTGTGTTTTCTGCTGGAATTATGTACTGCTGTTGCCGAATACGTTTCCTTGTGCGAGACGCGTTTTATCTTCGAGATCGCCTCACTGAGTGCAGGTAAGTCAGAATTTAAATCGTGAATTGTGTCGTCCTTGAGTTGTATTTCCGTCTAGTGTATCTTGTACAAGTTTCCCGTATGATACATGTAAATCATATTTTCGTCTCATTTTTAAGTTTCTTGTTATTCTAACCCTTGTTTAAGTTACTCATTTCACGTTCATAGTTGTCGTTTCATTCGTTTAATCATCATTGATCATTCTTTGTTCTATCTTATCTGCAATCCAAGGAGAATTGAAAGAATGTCACTGGATTACTCATCTACTCAACGGACAGATTTCGCGCACCACCGGAAAAAGGAAATCAATTCAGCGTAACTGTGTGTGGGTGTGATTGGTGTTGCAGCCTGCAGTGCAAAATGCGCTAGTGTTGCTTTCAAATTACATGCGTGTTGTATAGCCTCTTATAAACCCTTTCCTTTGATGTCGTCTATAACGCCTTTTTAGTGAGCGATTAACCACCGTCATCTGTGAGAAAATGGAAATTGCGTGACTCTTAAAGGACTACACCTTGGACTTGAAGACATTAACCGTTTCACTAAATATTCGTAAACATTCTCAGGTACTCATTCTCAGGTATACTCAAGACAGTGTTGTCCCAGGTGTATTTCATTACTCAAAACAGAGTTTTCTCAGACGTACATCACTACTCAAGACTCAAGACAGAGTTTTCTCAGATACATTTCATTACTCGCGACTCAAGACAGTTTTCCCAGGTGTACGAGTATTTCATTACTCAAGACAGCGTTGTCCCAGATGTATTTCATTACGTACTCGCGACAGCTAGCGGTGCTCAAGGCATGCTGTCTCACCAGGACTGTAAGAAGCCGGTCACCGGCAAGTCCTATTACGCCATGGAGAACAAGCCCGTCTGTGCTGCCTGCGTTGGTGTCTCCGACGACGAGGAGGACGGAGAAGAAGAAGAAGATTAAGCGCACACCGGGAAAATCCCAACGTAATTTGTTCTTCGTTTTCTCAAAGGTGGCTCGTCAAGATTCAAAAACAAAGGCGCAAAAAAATTCTCAATAAAACTTAGGTGTGGATCGGTGTCTACAGCCCTTTAATTTCAAAGGCGTGAAGATTCAAAATCAAAGGCGTAAAAAAATTCTCGAATAAAAACTTAGATGTGGGTGAATATCTACAACCCTTGTAGGTCAAATTCTGAATTGGTCCGAACAATGTTTGGTTGATGCTACTCCACGTGAAGCGTAGCTTGACGGGTGGCACGTAGAGTAGCTGTGGCATTTTCTGACGTCCTGATGCGGCATTTTCATTGGAGCGTAAAGTGTCGCGAAACACTAATTTTAGCCAGAAATGTAGCGAAAGCACTAAAATATGGAATGTGAAAATCCTGTGGCACGAGCCACCTTTGTGTGTCCTGCCCGCCATCTCAGCGTGCGGCAACCGTTCAGTTTACTCGATGTATTGACGGAATCACCTATTGAATGGAAAAGGAGCTCAAAATTTACCATTTTAATTTATTCATGAAAATCACGAACTGCAAATGTAATGTAACTTAGTTCCTTTGAATTAATGAGGATTCTGAAAATTTGTCAGGGTTCAACTTCCAACACTTAAGGAAGAAAATATCTTAATCTCTAGATGTCATTTTAAAATTCGTTATATGTGGGCTTCAGTAACGTCACGTTCCTCTGGTCTACCTAGCCTAAAGGTATTAATTTCATTTAAAAGTCGAACACTAAAAGTTAATTTAGTGATATTAATTTCAGATGAAAAAAAATCTCAATTTTCAAAGCTAACTCTATTCTCTCCACTCAGAAAAACTAGTTAGTTCTTCTTTTGGTTTGTCTCTTCACACTCATTTATCAGTGCCGTCTATCCCAGCTCCGTGCTCAGCATAAAATTAGGGTAGACATTCACTTTCATTATGAAGTTGTAACTTTAGGATTGTGAAGTCAGAAAAACGAAGCCGTGGCTCACTAAAGCATCCCAGCTGCAGCGAATCGCTTCAGTCGAGGCCCGCAGTTGGGTGTCGCTCCTCGCGGCTATTTCAGGCCGCCTCTCGGCCGCCCCCAATGCACCTGAACTTCCCTGCACCTGCTTTGCTGCGTCGACATTAATATTATTATTGCTGCTCTGGCTATTGGGCCACTTGGGAAAGTGGGTCGGTGGTGGCCATTCTGTGGAGAAACAGCCCCTCAACAACGACTCCCTTCGCCAATACTTCGAAGAAAGCACTGATCTTTTCTGCTTCTCAAATGTTGCATATATTATTAAAAGCAAGTGGAAAAGTGCGCTTGAGGTGTGACATTAAGAACACTTCCTCGTGGTCTGACAAAAGCTAATAGTTAATATTCACGTGTGTTCTTTGTAGATCGGCTTGTTCTTGTACTCGCACTTCTTACCACGGTGTGCCCCAGTTCATTGAAGCACACTATCGTGATGCTCCAAATCTGCTATTCGTTAAGGATTTTTAACATTCGAGCTAATTTGCACGTGAGATTTCAAAGGGAAGTTTTTCTTTTCCTGCTTCATTTTTCCGATATAGGTGTTAGGCGGTGGGTGGCGATGTGGCAGATGGCAGTCGTGCCAGCTTTCTGGCTCCACCTGTGCTTCTCTCTGCCTCGTTTTTAACTCACTAGACGACGTGCACGTGCCTTACGTACTCCATCTGCCTGTCCCACGTGAATCGCTTCCTTGTCTTTTTTCTGCGTGAAAAGTACACTCAAATTTATTTGTCTACTTGTTCTTGGTCATCCGGGAATTGTTCAATGTGGAATTATCACAATGCCCACTGCACAGCCCATCTTCTACGCAAGTCCTCCTAACCAACTTTTCGACTACCACTTTTGTATCGAAATGTGTGCTACAGCATGCTTCTCGGTTGTTCTCGTCCATACCAGGGAATGAAACATTGCCTTGTTTTACGGACAATATCGGCACACACGTTAACGAGGTCTACGAGTGTTTTTTGTATTTTTGTGGAGGCTTTCGATCAGTAATAATTTCGCTACATAGATTTAGTAATATGAACTATTACAGTTAATGAACTTGTTGATTTGAATCTCATGATTGTTTTTCCGTCATTACTCGAGTCTGTGCGCGTCTCGCCCACGCTAATACGTTCAGTATGATTCTTTGCCCCGCTCAGTCTAGTCATGTACTTTAGATTCGTACGGAATAGTTGTTATGTACTTGTTCTTGTTCTTTGGTTACGCTCATGCTGTTTTCTTCATTTTTGCTCTTCATTTTTGCTCTTCATTTTTGCTCTTCATTTTTGCTCTTCATTTTTGCTCTTCATTTTTGCTCTTCATTTTTGCTCTTCATTTTTGCTCTTCATTTTTGCTCTTCATTTTTGTTCTTCATTGACTCGCGTTTCAACTCCGTTAATCGATCTCTTTTTTTTCGTAAGTCTTAGTTCGTATGAATGTATATTCTGTCCATATTTTTCGAAAATATTTTATTTTTTCGCAGCCACATATTTTTAGAGGAATTTCTTCAACATATTTTCGCCTTTCCAGTTCCTCGCAGCTTCTTGAGTTCATTAGGCAGTTTGCGAAGGTGCGATTTGTGAACTTGATTTGTCACTTTCATTTTGCTGGTTTGTGCGAGAGAGAACATCGCCATTACTCGTTACTGCGCCCCCTTGTCTCCTGCTCCGTTGTAACGCCGTGCCAATTTTGTATTTAGGAATTTAAGATAAAACTATTTTTATCTGCCAGCTTGTCTTTATCCTTCTTCTTCGGGGGACACTAAGCCCGTCCATGAAAGCAAAATTTTCGATTTTAGTGGCGATCCGATGTGTTGAACTAAAACGCTAGAGAAGCCAATATCTT
This sequence comes from Platorchestia sp. MABIK, assembly GCA_014220935.1. NCBI lineage: Eukaryota > Metazoa > Arthropoda > Malacostraca > Amphipoda > Talitridae > Platorchestia > Platorchestia sp. MABIK. Next base: position 6,203 of record JACJUY010004059.1, on the reverse strand, counting down.
CCAGATTTGTTTTTGTATTTGACCTTACAAATATCTACTCACGTTCTCGGTGAAGAAAGTGCAGGTTTGCTCTCTGAACTTTCATAAAGAATAAAAATTTAATGAATGAGACACAAATTGTACTGCTTTTATGCTAGAAAAATTCAGAGATGAAGCAAGAGTAATTTATGCGAGTAAATGAATCAAGAGTAATTAGATCCAGAGTAAACGATTGATGAATAAAAGAATCAAGAGTAAACGAATGAAGAGTAAATGAAACATAAGTATTTAGAGCAATGTTGATTGAAAGACGTTCTTTGCAAATTTGCCGGGAACTTTGGAATAAACACTTCAGAGATATCCTATGATACTTTAGAGATTTCAAATAATAAATGATTGAGAGATATCCTACAACTTCGATTCAGCGGTGTACAAACTGTACATTAACCGTAAATTTGTTTATTTTTCATATTCTGATAAACATTTTTGTCCGCAAACTCGTCGCATATTCAGCAAGAAGAACCTGCTCTTATGAAAGACAATTTCTCTTTCTTGAGAACAACTCTCGCATGTTTTGCTCTTGCCTAAGTGGGGCGACGGAAACTTACAATTTGGAGGTGCATTTATTTTGGCTACATTTAATGTTTATTTACAGCGCGAGCTTCGCTTGGGCACCGTCCGTCAAGCCTAATGACTTTACGTGTTGTCACTCTGCTGAGAAAACCTTAGCTTCACTTCTGATTTAATTTGTATTAGTACCTGAAACTTTTGAAGGGTTTGTGAAAACCTTAGCTTCACTTCTGATTCAATTTGTACTTGTACTCGAAACTTGTGAAGGGTTTATGAAAACCTTACACAGCTTCACTTTTGATTTAATTTGTACTTGTACCCGAAACCTTTGAAGGGCTTGAGAAAACCTTTGCATGACTTCCGATTTAATTTGTTCTTGTACCCGAAACTTATGATGAGCATGAGGAAACCTTTACATCACTCATAATCTAGCTGATACAAAAATCCGGTTGAAATTTCAAATTACTGTTTACTCCGGCCAGAAGTATGGACTTGAATGAACATGAACCATGTAAGCGCCATAGTATTGTAGTAATGTTTAAACAGTTTCTGTACTTGTCAAGGTGTTGTTTGTGGGACGACAGTCGGAGCACAACAATCAGTATCGCAGCACCTATTTTAAAACGCTAGCTCCGTTCGGAAGCTGCTGCGTTTTTTGGGGAAATAGTTTTATCTAAGGAGACGAGATGTGTAGGATGATCAGTTAAGGTTTGTCCCATAAATTGCGTATGATACTTCGATGGCCGTAGTCAGTGTGCAGTTCTTATTGCTGTTGTGCGATGTTCATTTCAAATTTCTGACGCGAGCGCAAGTTTAGACTGAGGAAAGTTCAGCTATGAGATTTTTTCACGTGACTGAGAAAGCGTTTCATATTGCATCAACTATTCCTTCGCGTGGAGCATCAAAATTAATTAGCGAATTAATTAACTTTGTCATCCATGTGCAGAAAAATTTAATGAAAACTTCATACATTTCATTCTTTGAGTCATTGGTGTTAAATCTGAACTTCCAGGCCTCTTGAAATTATTGTGCACCTTCAGTTCAGTTCATTTGGTGCAGACCTGTTGCACTGGCCTGGCTCCTGTTCCGTCAAGCACAGGTGGCACAGAGCAAATCTGTGCTCTCTAAACATTGGTTATTTTTTCAGGCTTTATGTACCTACGCCTAACTCTGAAACATTTCTCACTTGAGAAGGAAGCTTACTTTTTTGTGCTTTTGAAATTCATTTTTATTTCATTTTGTTCACTCTAGGTTTCGAATTAGTTCATAATCAAATAGCTGCGCCACCTTTGAGCCACTAGCATGGTTTAGGTTATCTACTTGTATTCGAAACTCTAAAACAATGCAATGATTCCTTATGAAGTCCCACCCTGGTGGGATAATTGACCTCATAATACGCATATGGTAATTGGCCTTATAATACGCACATGGTAATTGGCCTTATAAAACGCACACGATAATTGGCCTTATAACACGCACACGGTAATTAGCCTTATAATACGCACATGGAACATTTGATAAAGCGGCCTAGCTGCAGGTGAGCTGAGTTCGTGCCTTATTTCAATTATGAATTGTGTACGAGGAGCATATATAAGTAGGCTTTATTTGGCACGTCTCGCCCTGCCAAGTGGGGGCCGCTTCTCTTCCCTCGTTTGGGCTTCCCTCTGCCTCTCGGGCGCCCTGGCGTGACGCGGCTGTGGTGTGGTGGGGGTGGTGATGTGAATGTAGGAGTTATGGTGGTGGTGTGGTGAATGGGGGAGTGATGTTGGTGTGGTGAATAGGGGAGTAATGCTGGTGTGGGAAATGCGGGAGTAATGTTGGTGTATTACACGCGGGGGGAATAATGTTAGCGATGTTACCTGCTATGTTGAAGCGATGTGTAACTCTGCGGAAGGTATAATATGGTCAACATCAAGGATGAATCACTTTTTGATGCGTGGGATGTACATTTCAATTAAATAGTACTGCGTTTTTAGATTATTTGCACACAATTGTTGAATCATGTCTGTTATCTATCATGGGAATCCTTTGGAAGGTTGAGTCTAGCCTCTTCATATCAAAACGCAAAAATATTCTAATCCAAGACTTCATTATGATGTTCATGATCCTGGTGGAACATGTGATTATTTGAGGTATGCATGTTACCATAAGTGAATTAGGTTGAGGATAATTGTACGTCTTAGAATAGCGTTGATGATAGGATGCCCTAGAAGTCACTGAAATTATTCGGGCCCGCGAACAGCTATACTCAAATTTGTCCATTGTGCTAGACTTGAGAAATAATCTACTTCTATATCATTTGTGATAAATAAATAGTTTCAATGTTAAACAAAATCCCACTGCGTTGTGTTGCGTGCGGCCAATTGAAGCGAAGTTGTGCGCCAGCACCCTGTTGACCCGAGAAAAAAAATTCCCTAAAAACCTAGCTCTACAGAGTGGCTAGGTTATCTTTTTAGCTAAAATTCTCCACTTAGGCCTTTTTCGAACAAAATCAACCATGAAGACCTCACACCAAAGTATAGTGGCGCAGGTTTGTCAGTGCTGGGTCGTCTTTTTTTCGTGCTTTTCTCCGAATCATGTTATCGACAATTTTCATGTGTATTACGATAACCATGTATG
>JACJUY010004058.1:108172-160234 GCA_014220935.1 Platorchestia sp. MABIK | reverse complement strand
TCCTTCTCGAGGCGATGTTTCTAGAAGGTACGTGATAATGTTCTCGCAGACTCAGTCTTATAAGAAAGGATCTTTTAGAACTTTTACGGATTGCAATGCTGGCCAGTCATCTCCTCCAGTTCTTAGCGTTGTTTCCTTTTTTTCTTTGGTCGGAGACCATAGACAGTTATACGGAAGAGTATAACACTGGACCAAGAAAATAATACTGACGAAGTGATGTAATCTTTAAACTACTAGATTTGGTGAGACATTTCACTTGCGTTTTAAGGGAATACAATTTGCTAAGATGAGTTATTGAGTAATTTCTTCGGTATTTTCCGTAATTATCGTTGGTTTGAATTTATTCTAACTTATCCCCTCAATATGATTTGCTATAGTGATAATTAGTCAAATCTGTTGAATTTATTGTTTTTTAACAACGTTTGAGTCTATCCACTAACTCATGCATTTCTAACTCAATTGGCTCTGTACATCATTAAAAAACGTGTCTTAATGCATTGTAATGCAGGGCCTAGTTTCTCATTGCCATGCTTCAAGTTCTCACCCCTCAGTCTGTGTTCTGCCCGGTAGTCTTAGTCTCCGCCTTTATCTTACTGGCTTGTTACCAAAGCCACTGAGCGATGAGCACAACAACACGTCTTTTTGGACTGAATTCATGGAGCTCATTTTTCAAGGCTTTCTTGCAAATAGCGGACTTTGAAATTTACTTGGAGGCTCAGCTTCGTTTGAAGACCCACAGCTAAGAATCGCAAAGACGCGCTCGGTGGGTTCCGAGAGCGTCATTACTTTCCCAAGGAACAAGACCTTGCAAGAAAAGACGTTGGGTGTTCATTTGTGTTACCGTAATTGTCCTTCACGCCGCGGGAAAAAGACGCCATTGTCATCGGGCGTAAATTCGAGTCTCGTAGCTGCCTAGATATAAAAGCTTTCAGGACCACGACCCAGTACAAAAAAAGGAAAATAAAACATAGGGAAATGTAGAGTACGTCTCGGCTACTGGAACGTTATTAACTGATGTGATGTCCAATAATCACAGGACGTAAAATTTGCGAAAATGCAGTTCCGAGGACTTCTGAATTGCATGTTTACTTTACATAAAACCATCCATTTAGAAAACGAGACTAAATCCATTGCACTCCTGTTATACGGTCGTTCATTCTGATAGTTGAACAGTTTCTAAGCATGACTTGCCAAGGCATTTCAGACTACACTGCAGTGACATCTACACGCTGCAAAGCCATCTGATTTCCCCACGCCCAACATGTGCTGACGCTTCTCCTTTCCTTCCTGAGAATTTCCTGAGAATTTTTCTATCGTCTCAGGGTTGAATTCCAGTATCAACATTTCATCATTTGATAAGTGTGCCAGACAGAATATCCTAAAGATTTTCAGAGCTGCAATCAGATTCTCCATCCATTTATCTGATCTTTAATGTTTAGCATCCAAAATATGCAGATCTTGTTTAGTCTAAGTATGCTTCTCATTAGAATCAAAGCATAACAGTCACACTCTCGTCATCATGAGTTTTTTTGAAAAGAGCCGCTCCGACAACTTTTCAAAATACTATTGTATTTTGAAAAGTTGTCTGTGAACTGTACGCAATGTGTACGCAATTTCGTACACACATTTTGTTGCTTTAACATTTCCTTCACACAACTCTGCATTTCACTGTCATAAGTTGTTCTCTAACAGCACATGATTAGTTTTTGTGAATTTCAAGAGAAATTCGATTTAACATTTTCTCTACACAAATAATAACCTCAGTCTGATAGTTCAATTAAACGATCGATGCATTACACTTACCGCAATTATTAATTAGACGCGCTCTGAATACCACTTGATTTGTGCTATTTTATGCCTTATAATTTTCAATTTTTTCTAAAAATGTATTCGAGTTCTTTTAAATTAATTGAAGAGAAAAAGGGTTTTCAGTGAGGCACATAGAAAACGTTCTTTCATTCACGTAGAAATCTTTCATCGGTTGATTATTTCACGTAGAGAATTGAATGTTAACTTTCAGCAAGAACAGAACCATATCTTATAGATGCGAGTAATTATTCAGAAACGAAAATCGAAAACGGACATAAAATTGCAGCGCTCTCCTCAATATAATGAGCGCAAGTAAAAAAATTCATAAAAGAAACTTTTATTAAAACATTATGTATGAGGAAGTAGATAAATTACTTGAAGAATATAACCAAAAAACATCATGCGCAAAACACTCATGTGAACACAGGTAATTTCAGAAGAGAACCATTTTCTAGTTCAAACTTTCACAACCGTCTTTTTTCTATCAGATAATACTTCGTAGAGGAGAGAAATGCGGCTCGCTAAAATAAGAAAATTTCTGAGGTCGTGAGGTTATTGCGAAAATCATTTGCTTATCAATTTTAGAAGTGGTCGAAAAGTTGAGCTCTGCTACTCAAGATATTATCCAGCACATTGCAGTTCTTTTACAGCTAAATAGGAATATTCTATTGCCTGTTTTAACTCTAGAAGCAAAATAAAAAGCAGCGCCCCTTTTTTAAGTTAAAAGTTTCATATTATCGGGAGAAGTCTCAAAAAGTAGCAGGAATGAAAACCTTTTTCTACCTGATGGTCTCATTTGTACGCACATTAATCCCGGCAACCAGCCAATTGCGCATCTGGGAGGCTTTCAAGTGGAAAACCAATTTTGCCGAAAATATGGTAAGCAATCTGGTGCGCACAATGCCCTTATAATGGGGTGCCCTGTGCGACGCTCATGTCTCACGCGCATGCGCAAGTGGTATCAAATTCCACTACACGGGAAGCTGCTAACGCGGCGTGCGTCTGCATCAAGTCTGATTAAAACGTGGATAAGGCAGACAGAACGGGAGCTTTGGTCTTCCGATTGCAGTGTTCCGAGGGCATAAATTTCACTTTATCTCCCTGTGAAGCCGGCCCTGCCCTCATCCAGATTCGGTCGAAGATACACTAATCTTCAGCTCACCGCACGAAAAATTCGGTTCAGAAGTGGCCGAGGTCAATGTTTAACTGCAATTTTCTGTGAATATCGTATTATAGTTCAGTGCATCTATACACGTAGACCTGTATGCACCTGTATGTACGTAACAACTCTGAAAATGATGGTGGCTGTTTGTTACACTAAAACCTATGTCATACCAATTTCCAATCATGACAAATGATGGAAGCAAGAAGTTACCTCCGCGAAAATTTTTCATCAATTCTACAGTTTAACACTTAGAAGCCAAAGACGTCCTTAAATTTTATGTCAGAAAACATTTTCTTTTGATGTCCTAAGGTGTCCTGGAAAAATCGTTCTACAAATATCAACTGGTACAGACTTGAATTGATAGTTGATTTTTTTCAGTTGAAAATTTAGATCAGTTCCAAATAGAGGTGAGGAGTTATGAATAGGCATCAGATGATTTACATAGCAGGGGCATGCGTCAGATTTGGGTTGAAAAAAATTAGTAAATAGACGTACGAGCAAATTTGCCCCCTTCACTTGATGCGCTTTTCGTCAAAGGCTAAATTATCGACCACTATTAGTACAATATCATCATAAACAGTGTCTTACCTAGAACTGGCATCATGTGTTTTTGGAAGTACACAAAATAAAGCCTCACCAAAATTATTTTCTTAACGAACTACGTCCTAAAAGATTTATATCATGGATATCACATTAGTATTATGTTCAAGAATGGAAATTCTAGGAAGTTTCAAATTGTCTGCTGGGATTCAGGCAGTGCAATATGATAATGATAGTTATTATCACTTGCAATTTCAGGTATGGGAAACAGCATAAAGTAGAGATAAGTGATCAGCCTCAAAACGTTCGCGATACCCTATGCAAGTTCTCAATCGAATTACTTATTTATAAAAAAATCTTTGATTCTAGACCGCTCTATTGTACAGTCACGCTTTATTCACACTTACGATAGTTTTTCAGCTCATAACTGACAAGAGAGGGGATGACATTCAAGCTAATTGTGTAGGAGGTTTGACCTTATATAACATCTCCAACTCGTTCTTTCTGACCACAACACCAGCAGATGAACAAGCCAGCTTCTGTACTGTACTGCACATACATGTGGGCTCGAACAGGAGACCTTCTCACTGAGCGTGCAAGTCTTTGCCATGGCTCATAAAGAAAACATAATAATATCATTTGAAGTTATCAGACCAAACATAAAACTGCCTCAAAAGAGAACCACTGTTGAATTGATCAGCAGTTCATATTCACTTCAAACAGTTTATAGGTGGGTGTGTTTACTGTTAACTTTTTCTCATTCAACTAATGGATTTTAGTTAAATTCGTTCTTTTTGGTACAGATGTAATTATTCTGGACTGAAGATGGAGTTTTTTTTTTAATTCTAAACTTTCAACGAATTTGCGATTTAAGCATGTTTCACCAGAATAAAACAGACAGCTTTCATTTTTCGTTAGTTGTAAACAGTGAATATGTTGGATGTTTCATCAAATGAAGTTAGAAATGAAACAAAATGAGGCCCTGTTGTACCTCTACACAGACCAGAAATGATTATTTTCTCTTTAATTTAGCCGTATATTCAAAGAATTCATGCAGTTATTTACAACAAAATAACTAATAAAGAAGCACAGTTTGTAGCTAGTAGTGGTGAATGCAGTCCTCCTACAGGCTGTTTGCAAACACCATAGATTTCTTTATTAGATCAATTTAGACCAAATGCTTAGAATGAATAAAGCAGCTCTGTATACTATCAGAAATTCTGAAAATTCAAAAATACACCCCATGAATTTACAAAATGTTTCACCTAACCAATACTTTCTCTTCTGGAAGCACACAATTCATGATTCAAAGAGAAAATCAACGGGATAGCCGACTGCTAAGCTGTTTAAGCCGGTGTCAACATTTACGCCATAACTGCTGCAGACCGAGTTTGAAAATTACAAGCCGCTTGTCGAGTTTTGGACCCCACGTCGTGAAGCAATTCTCGTAATGCGCCACATCTTGTGGTAACGACCTCAATGCCAACGCCTCCAAGTCTACGGGAAAGAGCCGCCGGATGTGGACCAGCGGTTGCATCTAGTCACGTCGCGGCTCCTCGTTTGTGCTGGTGAAATTCCCGCTCTCGAAACCTTCCCATGGCGCGCACGTTGGTGTGTGCGGCGCCATGCTGATGCCACTTCGCTATTTGCCTCGCACAACTAAATCTAACCCTCGTGTTGTCTCTTCATGACACACCGAACAGCGCTGTTCCACCTTCGTATGATACTATGAACAGTGTACTGAGCGAATCTGTATTCTAGCTGTGAACGGTAAATAGCTAAGTATAGAATCGAATTCATGGAACGCATGTTCGTTTGAAAATGTCGAGAGGAGTGCAGCCAAACATGTTAGGCAAGTTTCTGAAATGTGCTCTTAATTTAGATATCGTTAAAGTAAGCCAGAAAACTAAAAACTTTCATTTCTGTGCTTTTCATACACTGTCAGCACTTTTGAGGCGTACACACAGTATCTACTTTCTCTTGATCAGTTCAGAAATCAGCCAATGAGCGCAATGAATTCTGGGTTGGGGAATTTATAGTTCCTGAGGTGATATGAGATTGAAATCATTACCAGGAAGTTAAACTTTAGAAAAAAAAATTTACATGCCTAGTAAAGCACCAGCATCGATGAGATAAAGCCAGAATGTAATTTGGTTTGAGGCACAAGACACCAGATAAAAACATTCAAAATTCGATCACGAAAACGGTGCGCCAGAAAGTAAAAAAGAGGATTTCATGCCTTAATGGTTGGCTGGAACTGTTTGTTAAGGCGGTCATCAAAACTTCACCTTTGATCTTGGTCGACTTTCAGGTGTCACCACTTCACTCTGTATCGGTATGCTGAAAGAAAACAAGAGACTGGGACTGGAAGGAAAAATAGGCAAGGGGTGAGAATGCATTTGGCTTGAATGCACGATGAAACAAAACATGACGGATCAGTAGCCTTGGAAGTGCAATGCAGCAATACGGCAGATTTGGCGTACGATGAGACAGTATTTTTCAACTAATAGAGCTTAAGCCTTCAAAGAGATGGAAACAACACCTAGGCTTGCTAATGTGGATCATCGAAACTAGGCAGTCGCGTGGAATGAGATCTGAGAACGAGCTTCGTGGTGCACTTCTCTTGTCAAGGGAAGGAAAAGAGGGAATGAGAGCCATTTTTTGGTGCATCATTTACGCAGTGAAATTCGGGAAACTCTAAGAAAGATGAATAAGAACATTATTCAACGAAGTGATACAATCAACAGCTTATCGATCAGCTATGAAACTCCTGCGACTAAACTAGTGAGAGAAAGCAGACGAAGCCAAACTGGTGTATTAATGAGACATATTTTGCATCGAACCATAGACTGGAGATCGCTAAATGAGCTGAGACAGCAATCAGACTCGAGATTTTTGCGGCTTCGAACCGTTCGTGCTTTTCAGCTCACACAATCACCAATAAAATAACACGAGATAACTTTGGAGAAGAAAGTGGTGCTTGAAGGAAAGGTTCGGGGTGGGCCAAGCGTAACTCACTAGGAGGGATGTTGTTGAACATACGAGGTGACAGACGCAAGTAATGTACATTGGGTAGGAATTTGGTTTCCATGAGATGAGGAATTACTGCTAAGTGAGGATGTTTATTAATTTTGGTGAGCTACTCAACATAAAGAAAGTGCACCACAGACGCTCAATTTAAGTGTTGTATATTAATGAAGTTCGTCTATAAAGTATTGAATTAAAGAAATTTCAACGACACAAAAATTAAACCACTGTATCAGACTTTGCAGTCCGATTACAAATACATTTAAAAACACGTAGCTAAACTGACATTCGCGATTTAATTAGTCTACTGTTAGGGAATAGAAGTTTTCTGCAAATAGATCACAAGACAAAATCAAATGGGTTGTGAATGGAAAGGGGAGTGGGATCGCCAGATACTGTTTAGTTTCTCAAAAGGTAGGAATAATTACCGAAATTGAGGTTAATGGGTAAGCAGCTATTTGTCATAAGAAAGTATGAAAGATTCGACGGCTTATCATTTAATCGACTGAACCCTCAAACCCTAAGAGTACGTCCTGAGTAGCATTTTCATGCTTTCGACTTTCACCAGGAGGCAATACGGGTTCGATAGTGCATCAATAAACTGTTATTTTTTATTATAAACTGAGACTGTACATTTGACAGCGTCAGCTGTCAAAACTCATAAGAACACAAAAAGTTTAGTTTGATAGATTTAATACGTTAGTAGCTTTTAATCATCCGGAGCCGAAGGTACCAGGTGATTTTTAAATATGGGTATTAACAGAATCTTTAATGACTTTCATAATAACGGATGGATTAAAAAAGCAAGCAGTTATACAATTCTAAGAAATGCTGGTTTTATTTTGATTGCTTTTTAAGTACAATATTCTTCACGTGCTGCCTCCTGAGCGCAGACAATAACCGGTGCGATAACGCAGGCTGTTCATTACGGCGCTGGCGAGATCTGGTCCAATTCGCTAGATTTCTAACTCGATGGATGGCTTGAGTTTGTATAGATTAGTAAAATTTTCACAGTGAACTCTTCCTTTTAGGTACCTCCAAAGGAAAACACCAACTCAGAGCGGCCATCGACGTATAATCCAGGGATTTGGACCAGATCTCTGTAGCGCTGTAATGAACAGCCTGTGTAATCGCGTCGTTTCTTGTCTGCGCTGAGGGGGGTGGCACATACTGTATATAATATCGTGTTCATAACGTAACAAAAATAAAACTAGAACTTCTCAGGATTTTATGAGCGCTTTATCGTTCAAAATCCATCGGATATTATGGGAGGTCTGAGAGATTCTTGTAGGACCCATTTACAAAAATTGCACTGTATAACCCATCTGCCGAATATATTCATGTTAAAATCCGCTGTAAATTCACTACGTTGTTCAGTTACATTTACAGTGTGCGTCATATTTTTTTCAACTTAAATTATAAATCCTCTATTTTTCAATATGAGAAAACTGGTAGGCAATGAGGCTTTCTAGCAGTGGAGGGAGTCGTATTCTGTGCTGAATAATCAAGTGCAACACGTGCAGAAAACGTGAATTATGGCGTGTCGTGAATGATGCCGATGGAAATTTTCTATAATTTTGAGTGCTGAAAATCGTGAACGTTTACATCTGAAAGCAGCAGCAGATTTTCGAGGAACCAGTAAAAACTTTCACCGTAATAACAAAGCAGGCTCTGTGCATTATTAGCATATTGCCTTCCTTTCCTGGTCAGAAGCAGGGAACGGATCTACGCTACAATCCTGCCCTACTCATTAGACCGGCATTTATGAGAAGGCTGCAGCAACGATAGTACAGATCATTAGATTGTTGACCCTCGTTCGAAGTCAGCAGCGGTTGAACAGCAAAGCAGGCCTCTTAAAAGGCGGCTTCAAGCCACGCTCAGACTGACTTCAGCCTGCGGCGCTCTGTCGCGTTGACGTTCATGAGCCTTTCCAAAAATTTGTTGGGCAGGGAATGGCAACGAAAAGGCGGTGCCAAGGTAAGCTGGAATGTCAGACGAGGAAGGGAGTTGTAATAAATAGACTAGTAGGGAGCAGTAAAAACAATTAGGATTTTACCGATGATCACTACGAGTTCCTTAGAAGTTCCGTAAAAATCAGTACTGGTATTTTCAAATTTTTGAAAACTATAAGCTCTTCGAAGAAATTGGGCTGTAAATTAGAGCTGAAGGAAATCTTTCTGTCGACTTTGACGACGAATAAATTCCTTCTAACAGCTCCACATTCGATTGACCTTTCTTTTTACACTGAAAATGAAATATGACAGTTAGTTTTTTGTCTTTGACGGAGAAAAAATAAGCCTCATATTTCGCCTTCTGTGTCTACGCGAGTTGAAACTACTTATCACCATAAAAGTTTCCTGTCGTCATAGGAATATAACAGCTCATTAAGGCTATAACGCTCTTTCATTAATTTAAGTCCGTTCAAAAAAGTAGCTTGAAATATATCAGTGATGAGTTCTCAGGGAACACCAATAATTACGATATTCCTAATGCAAATCCGATCGTCACTTGAGCACCCTGTTATTTCTTCAATGATACTCAAAAACGTGACATACCTTAACTTTTTTCTCGGAGGAAAACAGCATATGGCAATGCTGAGTGAATGTTTAAAAATTAATCGCCTTCAAAGTAAGTAATCATGATACCAAAACTGGAATAGCGATACCGCGTTTAAAATGAGCTGCAATTTATTTCTTTTTGCTAACATATAGAGTTTGGATCCTAAAAATGTTTAGCTTCAATTATTTGGAATTAGGAAAGCGAACTAATAATGGTATTGCAAAGCACAACCCATGATGCAGAGAGAGAGGGTTAGCTGGAGCTTATGGCTAGCGTTGGTTGAAAGCTTTTAGGCTAACATTTCTGTTGGGTAAGCAGCCTATAGGCTTGACCAGATTTAGCTGGTAATCATTGATAAAAACAAGGAGGAATTTCTGGCCACAATTATGGAGCTCCGAAGTCGGCGGCCAAAAGTCATTACTTCAAATGGGCCGAGTTCGAAACCCGCGTTGGTGCTCTCGCATTATCAAACAGCCCTCATTACGCGCTAATGTCTGAGGCGCATTTGATGCAAGCAAACTTGCAAAAGAGCCCGCTTTAAAACAACTCTCTGAGAGTATTCGGGTTGCTGCGTATAAAAGAGAAGGGAGGGAGAGAGAGAGAGAGAGAGGCGGAGAGAGAGTAACTGAGAGTATCGAAATCGGAACTTAAATGAGTAGGTGTCATGTTGTAGCTACGCAAGTATTCTATCACCAAGTAAATTAAGCAGTAAGTTGTATTACAGAAGAATGGAGGAATAAATTAATAAGAATAAAAGGTATTCAGCATGAAATTGTTCCGATGAATAGTTCCAGCTATTTATTACGTAAAATCGCTGGAGAAAAATAGAGACCATAATGAAAATAAAGTAACCTCCTCCGAAAAACGTTAACATGCAACAAAAGCTACAGAATGTAAAATTTAAGCAATGAGAAGAAAATATCAAATTGACCTTTCAAATTGACCATGGTTGCATTTTTGGCAAAACATTCCGGTAATTCCTGATGAATGAAAGTAATTAACGGTAGCAGCTTCACCATCATTGGTACCGATCAGTTGAGAATTTAACAGCGATGGTCTCTCACTGCAAAGAAAGTACCGGGAATAGCGTCGTGGTAGCATAATTTACAGAGCATTCGTACGTAATACATCAAAGTAAAGTTTTCAGACCACCTTCAATTTCAGACATGCACCCAAGAAGAGTAGATTGATTGTCATGAGTGGATTGAAAAATTTGCGCAACAATGGACTGCAACTTTTATTTAGAAACAGTTTAAATGAGGCAACTTCGATCTTTCCATTTCTAAGTTTTTACCTCCCATCAGAAAAAGTAATAGCCACCCAAAGAAAGGGAATTTTCATGAGAAATAACGGAGACTTTCGCTAAGCTTATCGTAGTTGACACACGTGTGTGTCACCGTTCTTGACACGAAAGGAAGTCAAAATACATTTGTGAATCAGATTTATAGGTCGGTTTTGTGGATAATTTCACATAAAAAAGAGGCAAAAAGTCCTTTACTTTTTCTCTGCGTAAATCCAAGAAATTGAATCACCAGCGAATGACGAACTATGTTTGAAGTTAAGGGGTTGTGTGGCGTTTACCAAGTATTTTGGCTGTAATGTTTACTGATCAAAATTCCTATCGCTCATGAGTGACAGGGCACTTCTCATGTTGGCAACATCCAAAAAAGCGTGAAATTCTAAAATCCTTGAAAGAATTTCCCAAGCTAATGTTAATGGCTGACAGAAAAAAATGAGTTGCCTACAGAAGACCGTTAATTGCTTAAAAACAGCTGCATCTTATAAGCATATTTACAGAGGAGCATATTCAGACTATCGTTCTTGGCATAAGTGGAAAAGTGTATTGATTTCAACTACCGCATTTGAATAAAGAGGAGATATATTTTCACCGAGCGTACCAAGCTAGCGCCTCCGACAAAGGAGCAATGAAGCGTCAAGTATGATGCAGTTGAACTGTAGTTATATTTTGGATGAGCGCTGACTTCTTCAGAACAAGCTAGCATTTACACACGAGAGGCGGGGAACAGTGACGAGCAGCGCTGTTCTAGTGTTAGTGTGTGTTGGTGGCGCATGAAGGCTATGCTCACATGACTCTGCTGCACCTAAGAGGTCCTACTTGTATTATCGCCATCGCAGCTGAGCGTATAGTAGCCTGCGGTTATTAAACGGTGAGCTTAAATATATATCTTTACATTTATAAAAGAAACCAATGCTAAGTTCACCAGTGGCAAAGCATTTTATCTAAAAAGAACAGGCGCATGTCACCGAAGCTCAAGCACGTGCTGCTGAGAGAAAGCAAGCAGGTGTGGTTGGGCCTGAACTTATGTTGCTGTGCGCGAGCTAGGACGTCTTGCTGTTCTCGTGTGTAGAGAGCAAGAGTTGCTTCGGTGACGGTTCGGTCTCGTGAGAGTGCACTAGATACATTGATCGCCCCGAGTCCCCTAGGCGCCTCTATTCTGTTCCCTCGCCACACCTTCCCCTCAATTGGACAGGTGAAAAGCGGAGAAAAAACTCTCCTTTTTTAAATAGCACGAGGACACCAGAAACATGACAAGCAGAGAAGGGTTTCTAGACAAATGAATAATTCTCGTCGCGCTGTATAGAAAACTGTCACTGAACTGAAACCGATGTTGTTGCATGCCTTAAACTCGCAATTTATTGTTAGGGATCCTTTACGAACATCACTGGCTTGTGGAGTATATGGTAATATCGTTATATACAAACTAAGCTATAGCTGAATGAAGACTTTGATCGGTCAATTACGTTCTCAATCCGTATCTTCAATTAATAATGGAAATATTTTGCTCGACATGTTTTCAATGCGAATCATATGTTTACTGATCTGAAACTGTAGAAATAAAATATTAATTTTACACGTGCAATGAGATAATAATTGACATTCCACGCTTTTGTTTGAACACTGTAATCATTAGAAGGCAATTATCTACAAATGATGGTTGAGAAACGCTATTTCAATGACATAAAACTCTGTCATCGTAAAGGCATGATTTATGAATACAACATTCCTTCTCCTTTGAAAATATGATTATGTAGTGGTGCTTTGTGAAGAGAGAGAGTTTCTAAGTTTAATTCTAAATTTTGAATAAAATATTTTGTCTGCAAATAAGAAGGAATTTTATAGCAATGCAGGGCAATATTTGCCCTGAACGACCTGTGGGAAGCAATCAAGGACGATACTGCGCAGTATCTCTGCTCAGGCTGAAATATTAATGCCTGTCGTTTCTCTAGATGATTGCATCATGGAAGTAATTACCAGAAAAAACTTTAAAATATTCTTACGAAACAAGTTATGTGTTTTCTTGAGTTGGGAAAATGACATGCATATTTTAAGCACAAACTTATCAGAATGAGTCCACTGATTAGTATACTTGGAGGACTTGTGACGTCAGATTTACAGTCTTGCCATGCTAAATCCTGCTTTGTACACTGCATGTTGAGCAGCCGTTAAATACTCGGAGTGTATATATAACAGGAACCTGCAGCCGAGCTGTTTGGAGAGAACATTACATAATGTCTCGTTGAAAAATCATCTACGTTTACAAATGCAGTAGAACTCGCTCAGCGCAGTAATGTAGGAGCTAGAAGAGGTCCCCGCAGCAAGTTAAATGGTGGCCTAGGTTAGTGAAATGGCGTAAAAAAATGTTTTACGAAAGACACTTTGCGCAGCTGCTGCGCAGTGCTTGTGCTACCACGAATTTGAATTATAAGTTGACTGTCAAAAGCATGCCCCAATCACTGCGGCGAACTTTAATCGAATACCAACTGAAACTTAAAAGCCGTATCAAAAAAATCGCCGCATTAAAGTAACCCCGGTCTAAAATTTAAGAAGAATTTCTGAACATGAATGACTTTCTGCTTATGTATTGTGTACTGACTTATTTCAGTTATAAAATATTGCGTCATCTCGGAAGGTCTGTCAAGTTAAAAATAATATATTTTTGATTTAATGATCAACATACTTCCTTAGTTCTATCCTTCAATCCCGATTAATCAACAAAGAAATGGAATTGGCAAAATGCATTGCTCCAGTTATGTGAAAAAGTATAAAATAATTATCACGAACCCGGTCACTTTATATTCGTCAGAATTGAAATCAAATCAAAGTTAAACAGTTTTCATATCCTAACACTGTTTTTTTTTTCAATGCCACCGTTTTCCATTAATGCCTTTTTTGTACAACTATCTGACCTCTCAGTTTTGAAATTCCTTCCGAATGCTGTTTGATGGCCTGAAGTTGCAAAGTTGACAATGCCACCGATGGGCAAGAGGTTAATAGGGTGTGGTAGTTATTATAAGCTGAAGTAGACACAATATACTTTACTAGGCATTATACATTGAAGCTGGCATTCTTTTTCTAAGGGGAAACGGCCTCCACATTGGCTAAGCATTGATGAAAAATTCCATTAATTTTGGACAAAAAAGATAGGGAGATATGAATTTAAGATATTGATAAATCATCGGGTAACAGAACTTAAAAATTCTAAGCAGATTCAGAAGCAATTAAGAACTATCGACATTGAAAGAAGGGTTCATTTTTTTTGACATTTTCGATAAGTTGACAATTTATTCAATTGCTTTCGTCAATAAAGCGATCTGCTGCATTTCTGCTGATGTGAAGCTGATTTACCTCACCATTCACAGCGCGAAGAATATTTCATGCTTGACCTAGCGTTCATTTCATAACAATAATTGTCACTAATGGCACGTACGGCCCCTTCATCTTCTGAACCTAGTGTTCATGATGGTTGAAAGCTCGGTGTTAGGTCGCTCTCCACAGACACTTGAAACAAATAAAATTTCGAGCTAATGTGAAAAAATCAGCAGTCGAAGAAACGCTGCATGAGAGCATGGGATCGATCAGTAAATCCTAGCACATTCAATGTTTGGTAGCGTTCTGCTTCAAAACTGTTTATCAAAATACTCCGGAAAATGAAATGAATTTGAGATCAAGTACTTCCAATGTACTTAAGGACGGTAATATCCTTTAGAGTTGATATTCAAAGAGAATTAATCTAAGCAGAACTTTTAGCTTTTGGATTCAATTACGGTGAGTAATTTTTCAACTCAAGAATTTGCTGGCCGCCATGTATGACCTCGAGTACGGTAGCTGCATCAGCTCTTCCAGTAAGTTCGGTGATTTGCTTGTCGTATTTTCAGTATAATTTTACGATCAACACGCTGTTTCTGAAAATTACTCAGACGATTTTTATTAGTGCGGTACTTTCCCTATCGCCACTTGCATCTCAAACTGATTCGTAAGATCCGCGCCGAGAATTTGCCTCTGCGGAAAAGTTCAGTTTTCGACTCTAGTTTTAACTTGCACAAATACGTACCTAATTAAGGGTAAACATGCTGTGTACTTTCTAGTCTAGTTGCAGAGGAATAAATATAATACCAAGGAGGTCAATCTTGCTTGAAGTGAAAAACAGAATATTGAATATAAGTTCGAAGAGAGCTAAATTTGTTAGCAATATTATTTATACAAGAGCTAATTGGACAATCTTTTACAACGGGATTGCAGTGTATCTGTAATCAATTGATTTGCACTGGCTATAGTTCTTGCTTTCACAACAGGGAAAGCAAAGCAGGTTTGAAATTTTTATGCCTGAAAACAGCCATAGGAAAATGCAGCATGAAAGCAATTAGAAATCACTTCAGTTGAAAATCTTTTCAATATCGACAGAATATCCCACAGAAAATAATGCTGGATTTGGAACAAAAGATTTGTAGTTTTAAAATATAATGACGTTCACATATTACGCAAAGAAAATCCACAAGATTGAATGCACCATTTTGAGATATCTTTATCTTCCAAAAAACAACAATCTTTCATAGGCGTAGATTTTTGCATTGAAAATGACACACACCAGAATACTTACGAAGTAGAATTAATCAAAAAGGAATGATAAAATCAGTATTCCGGGTTGAAACAAAATTGATCTTCTGAAATAGTTTCCAAAAAATAAAATGAAATATCTCGACGTGAGAAATATTCCCCGAATATTGGTCATTAAAGAATCTGCGAATGTTTACAGCGCCTGTCACTATCAGTTTCCTTGCAAGAAGTACAACTCGTTTGAATACCCAGCAGGATGCGACAGCCAGCACGCGGATGTTGCACACATGCCCGGCGTGCAAGCAGTCCGCAGCCGCGCCTGTAGAGCGCAGAGCCGCCAGAGGCTCTCGGCGGACGGGATCAGTCCGACTTGATCGCAGCAGATCCGCAGACCGGCGCTGCAGATCAATCTGTTGAAGGGCGCTAGAGGACGCGTACAGAAAAGAAATTCTCTCTGAGAGTCTGTAGATTTGCTGGGTAGGTGAGAGGATGAACACAAGAAACCAGTCATGCAGTGGGAGTTACCGTAGAAAAAATAGTGTAGGGATAACGTCCAAGAAAAACGATTTGGGATGGTTTGTCGGTTGGATGGTCCGTGAGTAGAGAGACCCTAATCCCAAGGAGAGGAAAGCGGTGAGGGCGAGTCGAGACTGGCATAAAATAGGGAAGAAATTTGTGAAGATTTCGCAAAGAGCATCAAGAAATTAACTTCACAATGGAGTGATGTTTTGAGATTTGATTTCTAGACATTTCATTTCAGAGAATATGAATAATACCATAAGTATTATTAATGGATAAATAATTATTAACTCATTCTAGATGTGTGGCAAATAATCGTCGATAAATATACCACTTCTGAACATGGCAAAAACTGGCGCTGCAACAACACGGTAAAGACTTTCTATAATACCTGAAAAAGTTCTTCAAAAAAATACGCGAAACTGTATCAACTGTTACCACGAAATTTCAATTACGTTCTAAGTTGATTTCTCAGTGCGAGAAAACCTTGCTTCTGCTGCAGCTTGACTTGATTTCAGAGATCAGAATTGAAGTGAATTTGTTAATGGCAATCTTGAGTACGTTTGTCGCAACACAGTCGTGGTAACTTTTGTGTTTTATGCTGACAAGACAAAAAATAAGTCATTCGAGCAGAGATGCATAGCGCTTCCATTGATAAATTACGGTCGCATAAATGCAAAATAAATTAATTAATGGAACGAGTATACGAGATAGGAGTTTCATTTCACAATTTAAAAAATGCAGGAATGTTTCAGATGTTCAATAAGTTTCAAGTTTTAGTTTGCGCGGTAGAATGAGTGAGGAACTTTGCGCGCAGAAATTGGATAAAGTTCTATGTTCCTCCGGTTCCGCAATAGAAGCTAGAAAAAGATTTTTATGACTTTTCAGATGAAAGAGCTGGCGCAAGCGGTGTGAATGAATCTAAATTTTCTGATGGAAACGTCCGAAGCATTTTTTGAGCCATAAATAAAAAATTAATGACTATAAAAAGATCTAAATACATAAAAAGAGTATCAAAGATAAAATGGATGTATTCAAGGGAAATTTTTCAATGGGATTGACGAAGAAAATAAGTGCACTTCTTGGCTACTCTTCGGAAACCAGAATTGATGCACTAGTAATAACAAAGTTGTTGTTCATGGTAATTCGAGTTAGAAAGGATGATCCATGTAGTATATTAACTACGTGTGTGCTCAATCAATACTGGTGAACCGCAATACGCGTCATGCAATGATAGTCAAAGCTTTTCGACACACAAAAACCACAAGGAAATTTCATACACTCTATGGTGCAATCATGGCTCTCACGTAAAGCCACCTCCAGCTCCTATAAAAGCGGCATGCACAGCGGTGGCTGGGAAGGATCACCTAATCCGACACACGTCCCACACACACTGGCTCACATGGTGTGAAATTATCAAAGTTTCTTAAAATCCAGGCTTGAGGATTCTGTTGAGAGTTTCGTAGTGCTTCTATTGAATACGAAGCAAGAATTACGGAGTGAGTTGGAGCTTGAGACATGACCGATGCTTCTATAGATATTCTTTACATTAGAGTCATCATACGCGTACTGACAACTGAATCAGTTACGAAAACCAATGGAACGATGATACTTCCTATGATGAAATGATACCGATAATATCATTAATGCTATTTATAAGGCAGGGAAAGTATGATATTATGAATGGTAACGACTTCAGTCAATACATGGTGTTCAGCAGTACCGCCTTTGAACTGAAAAAAAACATACGTGCACGTATGTGTAGAAGATTCTTGAGGCGGATATTTCATAGTTCCTAATATGCCACGGCATGGAGTTTGGCAGCAACTCGAGAATAATTTAAGAGCAACTCGAGAATAAGCAACGCAGATTTTTTTTTTTGCCATTGTATATTCTACGACGATAGAGTATGGTAACAATCGGACAGCAACCTTGAAAGTTCAGTAGCTCAATCGTGAAAAAAAAATATTTAATTCGTATTCTAGTAATGAAACATTTTTAGTTAGTGTTTTTCCAGTTGAGCAGCTGTTGGCCCTCACACTCCAGTGCCCTAATAAACCCTCATAAAACACACTTCCTGACACGCTTTCTCTGATGAACTGTCATGGTGTAGAATATGCGCTAGGATTGGTCTACAATCTACACACTGTATTGCAGGTACGGTACCTAGAAAACGTAGTGAGTTTTATAGCAGTTGGCAGCACTTATTCGTTATTAGATAAAGGGAGAGAGTTTACCGCAGGTGTCAATAGTTTTGCCCTTTCAAATATTATCGACTTCCGCGTAAAATGAAAACTATTTAATAGCATTTAGGTTTGTGGTGAGCCCTTCGCAAGCACACGGCTACAGTTCGAGTAGATCTAATATTATACTGCACACCAGTTGAAGCGAGCCGCGCTGACATACACTATACCTGCGTCACTGCAACAGTCAGTAAGCATTTCGGAACAGATCTCTCACTCGTTTTGAAAAATCTTCAATAAAGCCCATTCAAGTGTACCAACATGTGTAACCATTCAGACATAAGAATCAAGGCTTTTTTATCGTTTGTAACCAAAAAAGTTTATGTTGTAGTGCTTTAAGCGACCCTGCTCCAGTAGTGCTCTTGCAAAGAAGACACGATCATTTCAATCCGATACGGTCGGAAAAATGTTTTTAATTTTTTGCATTCAAAGTTGGACCCTAACATCTGGAAATTCCACGGGGAAAGCTCGTTTTGCCTAAGATATCAATTTTCAGTACGACAATTCAATGTTCTATCATTGAGTAAATTATCTAATTTCAATGTTGTCCCAAGATACTGAGCTACAAATTTTCTCAGTCAAGTGTCGTTATCTAATTCTCAATTTTTTCCTTTGATTTTCCATTAAATACAAAAAAGTTGTCATTATAACAGTCTTAGGTAAAGGAACTGGTTTTTCAATTCAAGAGTATTAATTCTATGGTAAACAGTAAGTTTATTTATTTTCCAAAACACGACCTATATAAATCTAAAACATATAGGACACGAAATATACCAACGTAGAATCCATGCGTTGTCTATTAATATCAACTTGAGCCCAAACAATTACGCTCTTCTCTTGATCCAACCTTCCAATTTGAATTATGTTATTACTCGATAACTAATCTACAAGATTTTCTTCATGTAAATCTGTACATCATACAAGTGAAATTCACTCGACAAATGACGCAGGACTTCACCGGCCATAGATTCATAATCCATCGTAAGCTGCTTCACAAATTAGATCAGTTCGCAGGAGGCAATGATTAAAATGAGCTAATTGCTTACTTGACCACAATACCACGGCAAATTGATGACGTTATACAGTATAATTATAACACTAACGCACACCGTCATCCAAATTTAAGGAGTTTTCCGGAACAAAACTGAAAAAAATATGCTAGAGATTTTATATGAGGAACAAGAACAACTGAAGAAAGCTATGTAATGTGTTAATGCATTTAATAAATAATCTCGTATTCATTTAAGTGTGCATATTGTCTCCTATATTTTCGGGAGTAACGAAAAACACGTTGCATTCAATAACAGAATTCTGAGCAGCTACCTTGACCTCCTAGTCAGTCATGTTAATAATTCTTGACAGACAGTTTCGAGTCGCCCCGGATTTCCCTGTTGTAATTTTCCCCACTAGATGAGTTTGGTTCAGCGTAGTTGCAGCAAATTGTTTTTCAAAATTTGGAATTTAATTTTCCGATTATAAGCAGAGATGCCTCTGGACTCATCCTCTGACATTTTGGACACTTTTCTGAGTGCAAGATAAAGGACTCTTACGTCTTGAATTGCTTCCAAACCTCACTCACGGACGGGTTGAAAAGCCTTAAGCCGCACACGACTGTGCACCGATCATAAACTTGGTATTAATTGTGAAGTCGAAAGCAGATTCTGAAGTCGTGCTCTCAAATATGGCTCTTCAAACGTTGGGAACTTGATTTACGAGCTACTTTAATTAGTGCGTATTTCATTTAAAGGAAAGGTTTTATAGATTACGCCGCTTCTTATAGTCGCTCTAATTATGTTCCGGAATCCCTTTATACAATGGGTTGTAGGAAGCTGAAAGAAATGCGCAGAAAAATGTCAGAGGAAAAGTTACTGTAGTGATATTCTGTTAAGAAATTGGCTTTTAAACAAGTACAAGCAAACGTCTAATCTACTGTATTAGAAAAAACGTAAAACAGTATAACTCGTTTTATGATAGCCAACTGTCGTACGAAAAGAAATCCCATGTAATGTAAATTCACCAGTACCTTCAGTGCGTACAATGAAACTGTGAGTTAATGGCTTCTATATATAATGCATCCATTACTCTTGTCCATCCAAGCTGCAGAAAGGAAATTTCATGCGTATGCAGTACAGTCTAAAATGCGGGATTAACTCTTGCAACAGCACATTTGTTAGTCAAAATCAAGCAGCAATACGATCAGTTACACACTTAATCTCAGGACAAATTTCCTAAGTTCGATGAAATCAATCCATAACCACGTGCAGCAAAATAGCGGAAGTGTTTCACTTTACACCTACAATTACGGCGACTTGAGTTCAGTTGCGGGAGAGCTTGGCTAGGCCGCGATGCTGGCAGCTGACGCGTCCCACGCCGATTAAGTTTGCGGTGTTTAGCTTAAAGCGGATCGCGAACCTTCATAATTAATAGCCACCATTGCTGCCTTTCACAATCTCAGCAGCCTCGAGCCTGTCTTCATCATGTGCGTCTGCTAGCTGACTTTACTGAAGATATATCGACTTCTATAATGAAGAGTAAATTATACTTCTTTACTCCTAATTTTACGTGTACTCTTAAAATTATGTCGTCAGCCTTGGTTTAAAACTTTCCACTATAACAAGATCAACAAATTTTAAACGAAAGTGAAGTAATAATTTTAAGCATTCAATGAGCTGCTCTGCCTGACCAAAAGAATATGGGTATGCATGCATGAAATTGCGAATTACACATTCATTCTGTCAGAAAACAGCACTATCGGTCACTAATGAAAACATTCATGGCTGCGCTCGTCGGAAATGAGAATTACGATTTAGATTGATGCTAGGTTCATGAAACAAGCCTGGCGGGGAGCAGGGTAGTGGCACATCCGCCAGCTATAATTTCCAATAAATACTTAATTGATGGGTGATCACCTCCATCAGCCCAGTGCAGGTCACCGCCAAACTTCCGAGATCAGTTTGACACGCTGTCGCGTGGCAAATTATCCTGGGTCGTACATTCTGGGACCAGCTTACGCTTGTTGATCTACTGTTCCTTCTCAAACATTGCTAATCATCTATGGTGTTTTTCATTTCAACGGATTAAATGCGCATTAGAATAGAGAACACTTTTTCAATACATTGAATGCTTATGTCCGATTATTCGCTAAGGTAGAGAAGGTGCGTTTTTATTAAAAAAAGAACACTTCTAATGATAAGAGCTGCAACCGTGAGCGTAATGACTACTCGGAATGAAACTAGCTTGAGTACAGTTGGCGAACGAAACTTGTTCTGCCTGTAAAACGAAAAACAGAAAATTCAGTGAGCTCAATTTCATTCAGAAACTTCGACTCAGCGCATTACCGAGAACCGTATTTCGATTGATTGCTTGCCTGCCCTTTGTTAGAGGTATTGAACAGATGCATTGGCACCCTTCAGCCGAGCTCTAATTAGTTAGCGAGCTGTCCGCGCTCATCAAATGCGGAAAATCTCAATAAGAAGCGCTGCGACACAGGAGGCGCGAGCTAATGAGTGGTGAACGTGCGACGCTTCAGCAATTTTCCGCACGACTAATTAAAATTTTCCCTGTTCCGTATCGACCGGACTGCTGATACGTACATACATCACTACGTCCATGCGGTGCTTCGCGAGGGGCAGTATTATTCTGAAGTATTTATATTACATTGCTGTAGACATGCTGACGAACTATATACTATAAGTGCTGTTAATTCTAGGTAATACTTGCAAACGAAAAAACTCTATATCAATATAGGTTTTCAGTGATTCTGACTTTCGTAATACTTAGTAAATTTGTTTCACAATAATTTCCAAGACCAGGTTCTTCATGAAATGTAATCTTCCATCAAAATGACATAAGCAGTAAATACGATTGTTTCAGCACTCTTTAACTATGTTAGTAACTCTCAAAGTTGCTAGAAATGAGATCACTTTAAAATTAATGGCGAAAAACAGAAATGAGAGGGAAACAAAATCCTGACCGGGCGCTACTTAATCCGTCGAATATGAAATACGGTCATTATTCTGCGTAAAGCGTGCACAATGTTGAGAGCTTCAGCATCAACTTACCATTATCTGAACGTGAAACGATCTCTTCATTTCGAGTCAAAGCTTCAGCTGACGGTAGTACTTGAACCTCTGTCTTCATGCACTCTACTTCCTTTCTCCATAATACGAAAGAACTGTCTTGCAGTAGATCCCTAGAACTGAGTTGCACTTAGAAAGAAATCTTAGCGAAAGAATTTTAAACTGTGATAAAAAACGTCAAAATGTACATGCAAAAACGATCAAGAGTGAGGATGCGTAGCATTTAAGGAAATGACAGCATATGCAGCAACTGGCTGAACATTCCAGAAAATTTTTCTTACTAGGACAATCGGTGTGTACGGAAAATTCCCCTTAAGAGTCGCATGTAAATCTCACCTGCTTCACAAATGCAGCATTAAGGAATATCTACACGAAATTGTGCAAAAACCCCATGAATCACTCACATGTGAAACAAAAACACGAGTTAAAAAAAAATTTCACGGTCCTCAATCCACCATCGACGCGAAGGACACCGTTCAATTAAGCTAATATTTCGTTGGAATGAAACAGCTGAATATCAATGTTCAAGTCATCATGCATGGTAAAGACGTGGGAAAATTATTAAAATTTCGTTTGATATTATTCCGGTTGTGTTTTTACGTTCGGTTCCCGAATAAAATTGTGTTTCAACTCAGAATCCAAATAATATTATACACGTCATTTTTATCACAAATCTGGAAGCTAGCAGTTAGACAGACTTCAAAGAATATTAAAAGAGACTTAATTTTCTTTCTTCAATTTGAATATCATACAACAGGGAAGTACGTTTACTTCTCCCATTTTACGTAGAGGAGCTCGGAAAATCTAGTATATTCTAAAACTGGAAACGCTTTAGGGAAAACTATACGCTATTTTCACGCTCTCATTCACTTTCTTGAGGTTTATCGAAAGCTCATCGACTCTTTCTGCCCCGTAAATTTATGCAAATAAAGCTTTCACAGGCGATCGCAGGTTGCACTTGCATGCTCAAGTGCGAGCTTGGGGGCGGTGGCTCCCCATCTGCAGGGTACTTACGGCGTTGGTTCAGGGGGACCTGCGCGCCACGCTGGATACTCACCTGCAACACAAACACGTGCGGTCAAATACTCCTGCAAAACCTATTTATACAAAATCTTATTTCGTTCGCAAAATTTGGGAACATGATCATATTTTCAACTTGTTTCATTGCTTGTAACATATTTGCTAGTATAACTGTCGTTTCACAATAAAATGAACAAATTTGAGCACGAGTAAGAAACAGATATACATTAGGTCCGATCAAGGAAGTTGGATACCATTAAACCTCCTTGGGTCCGATAAACATTTCAAGAAAGTTGTCGCCAATTGTGCATACATATGAAAATTACACTTCATTGGTTTTCAATCAGACTCAGCACTAAAATTACGGATGAGTATCTAGAGTAAGTACTAAAATTAGTACCATTGTTTCGAATAAATTTAAAAACTTTGAATCAAGCCACAGGCGTCACCAGTAGGTGCCAAAGGAATTTGTACAATGAAGGGCAGTCGTCAAAGCACTTGCACTTACTCTGCTCTGGACCAAGAGACTGTATAAATTCTTTGTCGGTGCGACCGACGATGTAGGAAAAACTTCAGTGCATCTAGGACACATAGTTTTTTGAATCACAGTTTTGACAGGACAAATTTTGTAGGAAGCACAAACAGCAGGATGAACATGGGTTAGTTGAGAACGACTTTTGTTTTGTTTCAAAGTTAATGATTTAAATGATGTTAATATTCAGGATGTAAAGCAGAATGTGATATTTGAGTGAAAATACTCTTAATGATTAGCATTGACTTATTGCTGTACGCTAAAGATAAGAAGAAGCAGTTTAAAGATAGTCTTCCAATTGTTTTTACTTCAGCCTTCTTAGAGATAGAAGTATTTGCACAAACTGGGAATTATTCGTAGAGAATAATTCAATGGCTGAAAAATTAGGCTTCGGAACATGACAACTGAAAAATTTCTCATTTAGGACATGCAATTCTACTCGCATACTCTACTGCTTGCAATTGCAATATTGGGAACTTGATGGGTTCCTTGGAAGCACCCAACACTCCTAGCTGGGAAGATACTTACAGTATCGTACCGTCACGTAATTTAACAATAAATACTTAGCTAACAATAAATTGATTTGTCAAGCGTTACTTCATCGTTCAGTTGATGAACAGTTCAAAATGATAAATTTTGAGAGCAAGAATATGAGGTAGATAAAAACGCATGAGAATCCGCAGCCCAGCACTCGAATTATGAATGTTTGAATTTCAAGTTCATGTTCATTTTTCCTGCTGTTGAGGTGATTTTCTTACTATTGTGCAAGACATATAGTGAAGTTTGTACTTTGATTTCTATTCGCTCTTAATCAATTTCTATTCTAAATTGATATTGTAAAGCTCATAAAGTACGTCGAGGCAAAACACGAGTTCCGTGTCATGATTTGGTCACACTTGATCCCTTTATCAAAATATGTAACCTTAAAGCTGGCACAAAATTTGAAACTTGAGGATAAAGTACTTGAGTTAATAGTGCAATTACTGAAACAGAAAATTTTATCTAACGAATAAACGCGACAATATTCAAACGATATGTATATATATATATATATATATATGTTATATTTATTCACTTTGAATGACAAAGTTAATAAATGCTACTTCATTTTCGGCATAGTGACGACTTGATTTACTTCCGGATTGCAGTTTTCAACGGCTCCAATAAAAGTGAAAATTTCCAAACCAGACGCAGCTAATGAACAGGAACAGTTTGCGTTTGAAATTTGAATCTGATTTATTTTCAGACGTTATCCAGTGGTCGGAATTCTATTACGCAGTCAAGACGCATAAATAGTTTGGGGTGCCTGAAAATCGGAACACCAGGACATGATTGAGAGTCTGAAAGAAATAGCGTACACGTGAGAAGCTGGCTGTAAAAATAGCACTTTTTACTTCCACCAGGTGCATGATAGCGTTTCTGTCCCTGTACTCGTATATCGGGATCCCGTATACTTTAGAGCACTATTTTCGAGCTAAAATTTTTTTTCGCATTGAGAAATCCCTAGAAATACTTCTTTAATTCAATACTTGTAAAGAAAGTATCGTTGTGAAAACAAGGAGGAAGGTTTCAGAAATATTGTGAATGAGTGCGATGTAAAGATCCGCCAACAAGTGGGCTAATTCAGCATTTGAAAAACTAAAGGGTCATACTAAGAAGTCTTACTCTCCAGTAGTAACCGCGCAGCACCCAGCTGCTATAGACGGTGTGTGCAGGCGCTAATGTTCCGGCGATGTACAACTCAAAATTGACCGTGTTGCGTTAGGAACGATGCACGGACCTTGCCTCAGCGGATGGATTTTTGAATACTGAAATTGATTAGAGTCATTTCAGTCGTGAACATTTTATTAACAATCTATTTGTCTACCAGAAATTCCAAACGTTACGGATGGTTTTATTCTGACAGTGAAGTAAAGCAACAGCTCTGCGTGGAACTACATTTGAGACAACACAACAGAGTGAGACCGATTTTTAAACAAACTGTAACATGCAAAACATACCACAAACTTTGGTAGAATAGCTCTCTATCACCATGCATGTTGCGATCATAGCACATGCACCCTATGGCTGTTTGTGCTTGCGTTACAGTTCGAGTTTAAATGAAAGTAAAATGTGCTACTAATTTCGGGAATTACGGCGATTTGAGCATACAAATATAACACGTTATCGGCCATTTGGAAGCAATTATAACATCAACGCATCGAATGACACACGTCACGATGTCGACACGGAAAACACTTCAGCTGCTATAGAAAAATCAGACAAATGGGCGCACAATGCGGAGGGAGGGCTTTCACTTTTTGTCCTGGTCATAATTTACGAGCAACGGTTTCGCGAGTGCAATTCTCCAAATCATGTTGTGTATTGTTGTTAGTTTTTAAGCATTGAATTTTTTCAGGAAATCATGGGGTCTCAGAATTGTGGAAAAGTTGGTCCCGGTATTACGGATTAAGCATATGAGCTGAGATCTAGAAGCCCTAATACGCATTGTAAAAACTACTGCTCTTGCATTCAGGGTTTTCACATTTGAGATCATGTTGTTCCAAGCATACCAGTTTTGTGTACACAGCTTTGACCACAGCAAAAATCCAAGTGCGGCTTCAAGAGTCGGTAGCAACTTGGAGAAATAAGCCCGCGTGCAAGGAATGTCGCGTTTTTGCTGGACCAGAACAAACTCTGAACTAGGCTGACGAAGTAGAACGTGGAGAGTTCAGCTCCAGGCTGAATTGAGTGGTAGCGGTAGAGTCGTGGATGCATGCATATCATGTTATTCCTGGATCTCTTAGCATGTTCGTATAGTCGTGTAACAGAGCGCTAATAGGATAACTGTTTACTTAGCAGTGTAAATGTGCCGAGGTTTTACCATTCCGAGTCGTTAACATATCTTGTATTCGTACTCTCAAGGTCCTGAACTGTTTTCTCTTTAGAGAGCTATTACAATATTATTGATGATGGGAGTGTTTAGAGAGGAAATGTTGAGCAGAAACATTAGTGCTGAGGGTACAAGAGATGTGTCATAACTAGAATACTAATCGTGAGTCATAGGAATTTCCCTGAAATATGTGGGTATACTGACGTACGCAAGAGAGTGTTTTTCACGTCTGATGGCTATTGGTTTCAATTAGTTGGTGTTTGCTTTATTTTCTTTTTCCTTTCTTGGTCGATGAGTTGAGTAATTAACAGCTCGTTTTATTAGGTTTGCTACTCTGTTGTATGAACGAGTGGTGGCTGAATTCGAGTTACATGATGTCTGCGACAGCGATGGAGTCAGTGCTGGGATGCGAGGGCAGAGGTCGTGTGAGCAGAGATTGCCCACGTCCGGCAGAGAAGCTCTCCTTGTGCTGCATACGATTTAGCAGGGGGATAATCCAGAGAAGTATGCGATTCAGATAGTCACTACTTGGTCTGAAATTACATTTGCCCAGATTTTTGTCAATCGTGAGTGGATTTGTTATTGTGTGATTATTCACTTGAGTCCTGCGCGTTAGATATTGGCAAAGGCCTGGCTTAAGCTTCGCAAAATGATGTCTCTTTCATATCCTTGCATTTGCAAAAGTAGCATCTCGTGTGGCATGGCGATGGCGTTGTCATTCTTTTTCATCATTTTTGGTTGTCTGTTGTATCATAAATGTTTCGAATGGAGAGAGGGTCTATGTTTCTTCAGGCTTAAATTTTGTCGACTTGTTTTGCTTGCGTGTCAGGGAAAGATATGGGAGGGTAGCTTTTATTTCGTGTTCTGAGGCGTGGGATTTAGGGGAAAAAAAACCTGGAATTATTTTTTATTTGGAAACTATTTACTGAGCCATGAGAGCATCGGAAGTGTGCGTTGATGACAAAGTTGTCATTTATTATACCTGATTTGTGACCTGCGCAGACATTCATGCCCCAGCACTTTAATAAACCACATTAGTCAACGTTACATTTTGCATATTGAATAACATGCTTGCCTCTGCGATGTACTGCACATATTTCAATTCTTGTTTTAGTCATACATCTCCGAAATAGCAAAAGTGGCGCAGAAACTTTAAAAAGAAAACTAAGTGTGTTGAAAGGATGTTTGCAAAAGTATGTCTGGATAAATTTTAAAATTTTTAAGAACGAATGAATATTTTATTCAAAATCTTGTGTGCTACTTTCATCAATTCGAAATATTACCTGCGCTCTGATTTAATCATAACACCTCTCGTTTTTATCCTAATGCATATCTGATCACTTGATGCTTCAGAAAGAAATTCTAATCATTAACTTTCTGGAACACAATTTCTAAAATATCACTTTAACAATGTTCAACTTTGAAAAATGTTTATTTTTCAAAGAACTTCTGGTTGAGACTGGCTTAAAAAAGGCTTATGAAAGAGTAGCCTCAGGTTACATTCCAGAAATTCAGCATAAAGCAACATCCGGCTACATAAAATAAATATTTGGTCATAACGGAGTAAGGACATTTTTCATGTTGTACACTTTCAAACTGATATTCAAATGGACATCAGTGGCAAATTTTTTCTGACAATACTCAACAGAAAATCGATTTGTTTCACTTAATTTCATTCGTGCTGAAAGAAAACTTCAAAAAATATTTAGCTTACTCTAGAAATTTGTGCCTCAATCAGAGCAGAAATGTGATAGCCTATATGAGGTATACTGAATTTGTTGAATGGTAACTTTTATTTGTTTTATCACTTCAGAAATATACGAACACTTTGTAACCTGGACTGAAAAAAAATATTAATTTTGGATAACTTTATAAACAAAAAAAGTGAGTAATAACAAAGAGCCAATTCCACTTTTGAAGACGCTATGACGGTGAAGTATAATATCCCATTTACCGCAAACAATGCCATTCTGGTGTATTTCAAAAGAGGAAAGTACACTCGGTCGCCATTCCTTGGTAACAATTTAAGTGTGAGGCACAGAACTCGTCCTAGAAGCCAACTTGCCGGTAAATTAGGTTCGTAATTCTTTCCTGGTGTCAATTAACTTTATAAATGACTTAGCCCCGCAATTTACGTTATTAAGGATCAGTGAGTCTGAAAATATAACCTGCTAGATTTCCATGGTTGGCAAATACCAAGCGAGAGCTCGAATTCTTGCCATACTTAATAATATTGTGATCAAGAATCTCAACTGTCTGTAGAGAGGTGGCAAGAATAGTCAAAACTGAATGCACGAATATACAGTTGAAGGTTACGAAAAAACTAGCCAAACAAAGCATGTCTTGTTCCCTTCACTTCGTCTTCGATGTTCGTTGTCTGCGTTAGAATTTCAATTAAGGTCCAATTCGGGCAACTTCTGACGTGCAAGCTGGAGCGTCGTTCTTGCTCCTCTCGCTCACATTTCTCGCCGTTCCTGTTACATAACTTCCCGACGACTTTCTTTCCAGCTATAGTCGTTTTCATTTCACCCTCGTGCCCAGGGAGCTGAGAGTCGTTCGGTTTTTAGCTTTGACTCACAATATAAAAAAATATTTCCCCTTCGATTTCAATCTATTCCTGGAATATCTTTCCATCTTTACTGCTTCCTTGTCATTTATTTTTTCCCTCGTTCTTACAATGCCCTATTTTATATTCTAAGCCGCAGTGAAAAGATTGAGTGAAGGGCCCAAAAATCATAGACTTATTTGTATTGACTGGTTATTTTGAAGCGAGGCTGCATAGAATATACCTTCATGTTTGGAGCAGACTCTCAGCTTTAAGCATACATAATTTTGGCACGACGACGAACTAAACCTGTACGCCGAGCAGTTCAAGTCACTGCTAACATAATTGCAACGGATGAAGTATTTCATTAATTAATCTCAATTCGTTTTCATTGCCATTGTAATTCGTTTAACCATTTAGAGCTAATGAGAATAATAGAGAAGAAGAGACCGAAGCTGCAGAACTGAGGAGCGCGTTACCTGCGCTCGCCATGCGGGATCAGGAGCTGCTGCAAAAAATTCGACCTGCGAGAGACATTAATCGCGCGACTCGCACTCGGCAATATCAGGCCCAAAATCCGCCTATTCAGATTTGTGCCATAAACAGATAGAGTTTGGGCCGTAAACAGAGGCGATGCTCCATAAACACAACCGACAGTTCGAGCGTCTGCAATGCAGGAAGCGTGCTGCTGCGATTCGCCTGTCTTAATTGCGGACTGATTTGCACTTTGAAATTTGGGTACGATGCAGATAGAAATTAAAATGAATGAATGGTACGCAAATGACGAATCAATTATTTAACTAATTAAATCGGTGAACGAGGAAATATAGCACCGTTTTATGTACTTTTTATCCTAGTACGTGTCTGAAATCTATTAGATTTCATTTAAACTTAAATTCGACCCGCTGTTCAACTACCGTAAATGAAAAGAGCAATAAATTCATGGCATCTACCTGGATGTGAGCGGACTGTTTTTATTGCTGTAAATCGGAGAAGAATCTGGTGATTTGTTTTACCTCTGGGAGAGAGCAATCGTAAAAACATCAGATGATGCGGTCGTGTGCCTGCAACTGGTTTATGGTGCGGTGCTCTGAAAACTAAGGGCGCTGCGCTGTAAGTCAGGGTGTCGAGCATTGTGCTCGGACCGACTGTGTTTCGTTGGCCATTTATCCGAAGTTGAGCTACGATGTCTAAATTCAATAATGAGAGCATATGTACTGATACCCAAGCCACGCTGATTGCTAGCCCGTTTGACGAATTTTACAAACGCAACTCCCACATTTTGAATTGTAGCACAAAACCACAATTAACTTGCTGAGGAGGCGCACTCCCGAGTGATTAGTTGGAATCACCATTGCGGCTCTGTAATCTCAAATTCATAACAAAGCTAATAAATTACAGCATAGGGTTATAAAATAATCTATTCGAAACTTAGCTCCACGAAATTTTTCAAATAGCGAGATTGAATTTCCAAGCGCGGTGACGCGCGCTCAGTTCAAGATTGAAAACGGTTCGGAGCTGTCTGATCAATTCACACTTGCGGTTCACTGTTGTATATCATAACATCCTCACTTCAGTTAGCTACCCTCCGCACATATAGTGAACCAGAAAACTAATTTATTCAGTACTTCCGTGATTATCAACATTTTAGTCTAACCATCATTATTATTTGAAACTATCTATAATCTTCTTCGAAACACTTTAAATGAAACCAATTTCTTCAGTTCACTAGAGGTGATCTTTCTTTTTAAATCACGAAGAATCTAGCGAAAGCTTTAGTCTTGAGGTCATAAATAAGTCAATTTTGAACGGCAAGTGACACGAAATGAGAAGAAAGACAATTACATAATGACCAAACGCAATCGTTTATTTTCGAAGTAAAGCAGCTCAGAAAAGTGAAATTGGTGAATTTTGTTTCACAGTAAATAAGATTGTAAGAACATCCATTCAAACAGAGGAGTTCTGAACTAAATAGTTCCAGCACCTGCCTTCTTATTTGCGATACTCTACAATACTAACAACTATGTTCGAGCGTCACCATGTTTTACCTTGGGCTTTATCTGGCTCGAATTTTCAGATAACCTGCATGACTGCTATACCTCAAACATGCTCAAATATGTCCCTCTAATTTGCAGCTAAATATTCTTTCCTCTCCAAAGCTGACTATTTCATCGTGAATATGTTCCCATACAAAACCTTTTGGACTTACGTCTCGGTCGCAATTTGTATTCTTGAATTGTTTTTCTTCTTAAATTTTTGAAGTTGTTTTGTGAAATACCCTTGAAAATGAAAGATCGTTCGTGTCAGGTTTAGATTTAGAAGATTTTTGCAGGCATGCGAAGATATTTTGAGACTTTTTTGAACTTAATGGCAAATGTTTTCACAATCATAGAAAGATAAGCACTCATAGTGTAGAGCAATATTAGAAAGTTAATGAAGAATTCTGTTTTTTTTTTCTGTTTCCTAACTCTGAATACCTGTACGCAAAGACACATCTTGAACAGGTACATGGCTTTAAGTGCTGGCTGCCTTAAGAAATCCTGCCTAATGAAGTGCACATGCAAAAATAAACTGGCATTAGACTTTCTTTTTCGAGGGAGGAAAGACTCTGGCTCTTAAATTCAGGGTGAATTTAGGGAAGCCTCCGGCGGAAACGACATCCGTGAAATGCGAGTTTTTCGAGTAAAACTCGCCCGGGAAAAATTACAAGGAACTGAATGAAATTGTCTGGATATTTCTGCCAGATTTATGATCTTCTGATACGACTGGGGCGCGTTCAGAGACAGCAAATGGAACATGCAAGAATGATGACGTCTCCACGAGAATCGGTATGGGAAATTTGAGATACAGGCGCAAGAAGGTGGTGACACGAGAGAGGCTTCGCTTCAATATTCTTCACCTGCGCTTGAAGCCTCCTATTCAATTTATTATAATTCAGAGGAAAGTTTCAGGACGCCCTAGATTCGCATATCCTAGCTTTATGCCGGCAGACTGGTCTGCAAGATTTGGAGCGTGTCGAAGAACGTTGCTAAATAGAAAAAATATTCAGACAACGTCTAGAAAATTCCGTCGCCTCCAGTCAAAGAAATAAATGCCAAAGGCAGTTTTGAGGCGAAGAGAGACGCTCGACTGAGTATAGCAAGCGCATGCAAATGATGAGCCAATTCGCCGTCGGGTTGGTTTATGCTAAAATTGTCCTCTGCAGAAACAAACGCAAGCATCACTTGCCACGATCGCAGTCTTGCCTTGACTGCATAGCCTGAGTTCTTTGAGAACAAACGAAAGTTAGGAAAAACTGTCGTATTTTAGGTATTGAGAAGCCGATAAACATTTAAAGGCTCCTTCCTACACAAATGTTTCGTTACGCTTTGAGGTTACCTGCATCAGGAACCAATATACAGTTAATGATAACGTAAAGGTATCAGGCTTAAATTTAGTGCTGATATTGTTTTATTAACTGTACTCTAATTCCATCACTCATAAAGGGAAAGTTTCAGAAACTGAAAATAACTGCATCAGAAGGCCAAAATCGAAGGCCAATCATGTGTGAACGTCAATTATGGCATCATTAGTTTTTACGCCTCGATAGGAATTGAAAACCAAGCAAATAACTAACAAATTTTGATTAATAGTATTATCTGAAAACGAATTGCTTACTTCCAGCAACTCCTGAGCTAAAAACTAAACTCTTCTTCAGCTGTAATAATTTGTTGCGTTGTTTTTCAGCTAGGACGATTACCATCCGCGCAGACACCTTGGATGGTGCGAGTGGGCTTGTTATGGCTGCTCTTCATCAGCAGTCGCGTCATTAGCCAGCCCTGTTATTGTGTACTGGCCTAGGCCGGTCTGGCGGCCTCAAGCCAGCTCAGCTGAGGAATTTGCCAGCTCTGCTCCAGCAAGTAAGGTGTTCTGAAGCCGGCACAAGACTTGCATGAGTAATTTTCAAGAAAGTCCTGACAAGTGGATGTTACATTTCGGTCTTCTGAAGCTTACAAGGGTATTTAAATAGTCCAATAATACTAGGGGGCTCCAGGCCTCTTACTAAAATTTCACGATGCACACAATCGGAGAAATGTAGTGGATTCTTTACACTCACTAGACTCACTAGACTCACTATGCCTGCTCTATCTGGAGCATAGATTTAGACACAAAAGAGACAACGACGTTCGTAAAACTGCGATGAAGATCAAGTAGGGAAAAGTAACGCTCAAAGGATAGGAAACACTGAAGCGATAAACAATCAGAGTAGACCCGTTGTTGTCATGGGAGAGCGACTATTTTTCCAAACAAAAACATTTATTGGGGAATAGAATTCCTTTTCAAACACAAAGAGGAAAGAAACTTTCTTGAAATCTTTCATCTTTCCATCTCTTAAATTCTTCCAACCAAAAGGTGTGTATTAAATTTCATTTAATTATTTACCGATAAATTATCTGATAACCGTTTCCATCTCACGAAATAGTAAATTTTATTCTCGCTTTGAACAGCAGCAATTTTTTTAACTGCTTAATGCTCTGACAATATCTTTCAGGACACTTTTGGGCAAAAACGAACACTGATGGTAGTTAAGAAACGACAAAACCACGTCAAGACAAAACCAAGAATTAATGCACGAAGCGAAAGGGCAACTGCAGGAGGTACTTCTCAGCTCAGAGCGACTCAATCATTTATTTCAGTGAACCAACTCTACTCGGAGGAGGCAGGTGTAGCATCGTGCTCTAGGTCAAGTCATCAAGATTTCCCTTCACAATCTCTTGTGACCTAAATCACTGTCAGAAGATTTAGATGACTTCAAGAATTCATAACTTAGCGGAGGTTTGAAAGCCTTATTTTACTTAGTTCGGTATTAAAGAAGAACTGCTGCTATACCAGTTTTGCACCGGCTTGTTACGGTTAAATTCACAGAAAATGTTACACACAATATGTCCATGGATGGTGTACTGAGCCGTAGATCATCTTACATTATAAATAGGTGAGGCTTGCCAAACAGTGTTTTTTATTCCATAGGATATTCCGAATGGACACACGGAATAGTGTATATTGTGAAGAATTCACTGCAATACCATGCAGCAAATTATTTGGTTATTGCATACTGGAAAGATATACCAAAAACCTCTTTACATGTTGCATGTCAGACAGCAACTTGACAGACAGCAACGTGAATGTATAATCTACTGGTCCCTACTGAATAAAACCTGACAAATTCATCAAAATAGCTTAAATGCCTACGCGAAAGGATCGAAGTGAGCTCTAATTTCTCAGATCTCTGATCCCAGAACTTTAATCACTGAGGTCACTACATCTCAATTGCGAGTATTTTCTATTCCCCTTTTAAAATCCCTGAAATTTACTGAATCCGAGAAACTAACAAATAGGGTACAAACAAGGGAATAAAAACTAAATCAAGACATGCATAAAGTCAGAGGAGAAAAAAACGTTATTGATAATTTTTCGCATAGTGAGCTAACTAATGTCATCAAGACAAGACGTTAACTGCTAATGTAGACTTTTATTTAAAAAAAAAATGAGACTAAAAATCTATTAACGGAAAAAAAATCCAACTTGGAAAGAGCGCTTTGCCATGAGTTGGAAAATGTATTTATTGAAGCTCTCTTGACTCGCAAATCGTGTCGAACGAGGCGAAAGTAGCAGTAGGAAGTGCACACACTCTCGCGCTGTCCGTAAACCGACAGAACGGAGATACAAACGGCAGGAAGCTCCGTGACTTGCAGAGAGCGCCGGCGCAGGCGCGCCTGCCTGAACGTGGATTTCTTAGATCTACGGTGAGACTGGAACTCTACTGCAGCTTATGCATCTTGTGTTGCGTTAGTCATCTACTGCGATGTTATAAATCTTCTTTAATGGGAACTTTTTTGCTGACAAAACAAAACAAGGAGTTCAAGAAATTTGAGTGAGTGATTTCGGTGAAGGTGTCAGGAAGGAAATACTGCAAAGTTACTGCCGTTGAGGCTTCATGAGAACTGGAATTAGGTGTGTGAAAATTTTTGCAACATTTAACATCTTAAGAATGAAAACACAGTGCTATACTGGCTTCATAAAGACCCATGAAAAGAAAATAAAGGTTTTAATTGCACAAATTCCTTACGGAAATGGCAAACTTGTCCTCGGACTGAAACAAGCCATCTTAACAAGAAATGACTTTGAGCATCATGAGGTGACGAACATTTACTGAAATTTTTCCATGGATGAAAAAGCGAGGTAGAACTTCGCAAGTGATATACGTAGTTGCTTAACTACACTGCGGTCTGAAGTGGAGTGAAGAAAGATGCAGTATGGGGAATTTGGGCTTCAAACTCCACCATCATGCCAAAGCTAACAAAACACCAGGATGATTTAGACGAATTTAAGGGAACTTGAACAGAATCAGAGCAGTTTCCTGATTTTACAGTTACGTATTACAGAAAGCTCTTCAGCTGAATTAAACTGAACTTGCATTTCACTTCATGTAAGATTTTTTTTCACGGAAGCTCCACAAGGCTGAATTTAATTATGTTGAGCTCACACGAAAAAGCTCGATGAGCAGGACGACGTAATACAAATACAACGAGCCTATGTCATTAATTTGCAGAATCAGAACAACTGTCAGAAACAAAATAATAGGGAACGAGTTCATATTGTATTCAAAACAGATTGTTCGCAGCATCTTCATAGGCATGCACTTCTGAAAGGTAATATGTCCATCGAACGGAAAAGCACAGCAGAACTTTGAGAGGAACACCCTGTTTGCCTCACTCCTGCGTGCCCTCACGGCACTCCATTCACTCCGGGAACAATGGCCCGTGTCTGTGCAGTGCAATCCCAGGGCCGTTGGAGGTCTAGTGTACAGTGAGAAGTTTATGGCACATCGTCTGAAGCTTCAGGGTGCCGCAACTCATAAACTTCTTATCTCATCTGAGCAGTAGAGGGCAGTAGTAAAGTCGAAAAAAAACAATGAAATTATGAGCAGTAGCCGCAATTGCAACCGCAGAACAGCTGCACTTTGTGCAGTCATGCATTTAGAGTTGTAAGTGTTCAAAATATTTTTTAAATGGCTCTGATACTTGGCTGAACATGAATAACAGCTACTAGATTGATGAGGCATACGCATTGCATACCAACAAACTTTGAAGTCAGGGATTTCATAGAAGTTGTCGGCATTCTGTAACAGTACAAATTGCTTGTGAATTTCCCACATCGAAGATGTGATGTGAAGTTTGATGTGAATTGATGTGAATTTTGGCATAAAGTTTGCTAACATTTTCTTGTCACCAGCTGTGTCAAAAAAGTTGAGTGGTTATTGCAAGTTTTCTAATGAGTCGAAACTGAAAAATACGTCAATTTAAGAGTACGAAACCTCCCTTAAGGATGCCCTTTCACTTTCACACCAAAAATAAAATTTGCAATCCTCATTTATGAGTTTTAAAAAACAGCGCAGGAATCATTATTTCCCATTTATAGCTCATGAGACAACGCAAGTCATCCAAGAACGTGAAATATCAAACGTACAGAATGTCCTCTCCGTATCATGAATAGATCATATCATAATCCCAACTAAGGAGTTGTATTCACATAGTAACATTGTTTGGCCTTACATGACCAGACAAGCACTTCATACAACAAACAACCAGCCAGTGTACAAAGATTTCCTCCCTAGAACCAACTTTGTAAGACTGGGTAAAAGCAAGCTTCGTCTAAACGATGCGCTGGGCCAGCGGGACTTTTGAAACAGTAAAGAAGCATTTTGAAGAGCTCCTCT
Organism: Platorchestia sp. MABIK; assembly: GCA_014220935.1. Lineage (NCBI taxonomy): Eukaryota > Metazoa > Arthropoda > Malacostraca > Amphipoda > Talitridae > Platorchestia > Platorchestia sp. MABIK. The sequence continues at coordinate 123,711 of JACJUY010004058.1, read as the reverse complement.
TCGAGGCACTTGACTTTACACTCCCTGACTTGTGAGTGCCGCCGGCTCTTAGGGAACAGCCCCCACTTTCTGACAGCGCGCTTACTGTTGCTCAAATGGCATCTTTCCATTTGACTCCTTTGTACACGCATGGGTGTTATCGCTTCATTCGTGGCCCTTAATGTTCTGTTCTAAAATGAGCCGCGAAGATGGGGGAGCAACGCCAAGATGGACACACTGAATTGACTAAAGTCCCCGCCTTTCTTAGTTGGAGGTCTCGCGTCTGATTTCAAGGCTGGCTTTTGATCTCATGTTTCTGATTGATTTGATTCGTTTTACCTCACGAATGCAACTATTCGAGTGAATCTCTAAGTCAAGTTTTATTCGATGAGATTTATTTCTGCAGGCGCACATTAAGTGTCATATTCTGCTTATATTTTGGCATTTTCACAGACCGGTTTATGGTCGCATCAAATCGAAGAACCAAGTTTTCAATGTTCTGGCAAAACACAATTAGCGACGTTTAGTAGTCCATGTATTTTATTCTACATTCTACATGCATTTTATTCTACAACGACAAAAGTTCAATAACAAATTGAAAACATTTGCAATAAAAAGTGAATGACGCGCCATATTCAAATGAGCTTCCGGCCTCGAAATTGACAGCTATTTATACATTTTCATGAGTCGACACACTCTCCTGAAAAGGTGAAACACGTGATTTCACCATAAAAATGCAATTCTATTTCCGCACAAAACACTACCGTGATAAAGCTCGAGCCTGTGGCCAACCAACAACCAAACAAATAAGTCCTAATCAAGCAAAATTGTTGTAGTTAGATTTGCAAAACTTTTATTACTACAGCGATGCATTTCATAGGCAGTAACTTTGAAACTTTTAACTAATTAATCAACTCTGCCAGCGGGAATGAAGTCACAGCCCAGCTCGCTGCTTCGTACGCCAGGAACTGCTTCGTGCGACTAGAATTTTGCACAACAAAAAGAGAATGCAAGGAGAATTGGATAAAAATTTCCGACCAACAAACAGAAGTAAATCTTTATGATGAAAAAATACAGTATTTTTGTTGCGTTCAGGCTTGTGTGAGAAGTATAGTTACAGATCAAATCCTTATTTGCTGCAATTTAGGTTAAAATAAGGAAGCTTTATTTTGGGGCACCTCAAGACAGAAATTACAGGAGGCTTATAGAGTTACTGATATATTAAATGACTCCTTAGAGACATCACAAGAAATTTTAAAACGTTAACTGAACCAATATTTTGAAAATGATAGCATTACAGTGTTTTTAAATATTAGACGCTTTAACTTCAGTTTTAAATGGAATTCATTTATACTTAATGTATTTATGATCCCAAATATGCACTTTTTAGCTTCAGGCGAAAAGTTCTTGGTTGATGCGCTTGGTGGCATTTAAATGTATTGAAAAATTGATTTTCTTTGCTTTTTCAATCATTGAGAATTTGACACATAAATTTCGTTCAACTTGTTGGGTCTGTCGTCACAGAAACTACATTTCCATCTATTTACGCTAATATTCGGTGAATAGTATCTCTCTAATTGAACTCATTAAATTACACCGAAATTTCACTCTCAATAATACATGATTCAAACGCACATTGCATCAGTGTTGATGATGTAACTCTCATAGAGAACCAAATTTGGTGGTGTATAAAATGAAGGTCATGTACCTCTTTTCATCCCAAATTCATCCGTCACGTCTTAAGAACTTCATGACGCCTTGAAGGTGCAAAGCACTTCGGCACATCACGCAACCAAATCTTCAGCAAGGATCTATGCGAACTTTTCTGCTCTTTACAGTCTTCACTAGAGGTAAGAATGTGTTCGTTTCACGTTGTGCTTCACTTTTAAAATTTTATGATGAATTACGTAGAGCGGAATTTCAAAAACTGTTACAAGCTTTTGAGCTTTAATGCACTGCTTTTTTTATAACGCTATCACACTATAAGCGATTTTATTTTGGCTAAGAAGCATCATCTTAACACACTATCTTTAATGGACATCTTTTTAAACGCTATTACAGCATCTGTGATTTTATTTTGACTATGAAAAAGATGCATCATCAGCCGTGTTGTAGTATAGAGTATTAACCGCCCTTAAAGGTCAATTTATGTTTCAACGATTGTAATTGCTAATCATGAGTTATACATACAAATATTTGAAATACATTGATCAGAAAAAACACGACTTTTTCGGAGAGTTCACACAAAATTAAAGAGCTGGGTTTCATTTGAAAATGTCAATGGTGAATCCTGGCTTTTCCGCACTATCAATATGAAATTATGTTTCAACATATGAGTTGATTTGAAACAGTGTGCATATAATCTATATCAAACTATAATTTTGAATTCAAGTCCCATAGAGACAGTTCGAAACGTCTTTGTAGTTGTGGCAACAGTTCCTTTCGAAAAAATCTTTCATAGGCGTACCCCCTGAACATTCGAATTTTAGAAAATCATTCGTTGTTATCACTGTTAAGATTGCAAGACTATGTAAAAATCATTTCACGAACCGAGCTGAAATTTTAAACCATTCAAACAAAAAAGACTAAAAGGTTGTTTCACCGTAGTTTCATTTTCACTGTAGCGACCAAGCAACGACGCCAGGCACATGTTTGTTTCTCGTTCAGAAGAAGCCCTCACTGTTAGTGTTTCTCCTCCACAAAAGATTCAAGACGGGAAATCCTTGTGCAATCGTCGCCATCTCACGCACCAGCGCCACTTCCGGGGCACCTCAGCCGGCATCACGGAGGAGGATGGCCGTTCTCAGAAGCCAATTTCACTCACCAGACAATTTCAGGAAACTTGCATGAGGACATAACGTTTACGAGAAGGAAATCGAGCCTAAGATGAAATGCAGAAAACAAAGGCACAGAATAGAAACAATAACTGATGAAACAAAAATGATTGAGGCTATTGTCATCAAATATTGAGGAAAACTCAGACCACTCTCCATGTTTAAATTTTCGGAACGAGTCAAAGAGAATATGTCTCATCCTCCTGAGAGCAACAGCGTACCCCAGATTTGGCGAGCATGGAGCCGGCTAATGCATTTTTTTTTGCAGGGAAAGGAAATCAAAGAACATCCACCGGAAGGTAAAAACTTATTTCAGGCGTACTACCTGGAGCAGAAACCTTGTTACCTCTACAAGATCAAGGCGCTGCCATCCTCCTCCACTCCAACAGCTCACGATGTTGACAGCGTAGGCTGCGCCCTCACGTCAGGCTGAATCATTCAGTAATTTGATGATCAAATAAAAGTCCAAGATTTAAATATTTTCGCTTGCAAAGAATGAAATGGGTTTCGTAATTTATTGCAAAACCAGTCATTAATCGAAATTTCATGCAAGGATGATGCTCTGTTTTCATTTACATCAATATCAATCGCTCAAAATGAACATTCAATATTTTCATTTACAAGAGGGAAAACAATATTCAGACATTATAAAATTCTAACGTTAATGTACCTCGAACAAACAAATGAACGGGCCGTGCAATCAACAATTTTTATAAAACAGCGTAATGATTGAAATTGCATATATACCCATAAAAAGCTCTAAGACAAAGTGAATAGAGCATGGGTCTCCCTGAAATAGGGACGGAAGAGGTGTTCGTATAAAAGAAAAAGACACGCTACCCTCTTCTGATTCCTTAGCATGTAGCCATTGCTCACTTCTGAGGTGATAAGCCGATTGCTGTAGTTGTCAGTTAATATTTTTAGAATGTTGGCCGCTTCTCATGGATTCTTCTTCGCAAATCTTCAACTCAGGGAAGTTTTCTGCAGCTTTCAATTGAAATTGAATATTCACATGCCAAAAATTTCGATTTAGTTTGAGCCTAGGGACTGGTTTAGCTATTCCATTGTGTTGATGTTGTTCTTATAAGCTCGTCATTTTTCTTCAAAGTAAAATTTTTCTTCGAAGCTTTCAACTTTCGTAAGAATTTTATGGTTCTTTACATCTTGCCTGGATCAAAATTTACCAGCATACGAAACTAAACAGTGTAATCCATGATTGTGATTGTGATCACTTATACTTTGACTCGTTCCACAAAAACACGCAAAAACACTGTTATGTTAGAGTGAAATGAAATGATACTTTCTAAAAATGAAATTTACTTGGTGAGAATTGATTTTCGTACTTAAAAGCAGAAAAATTTGAATTATTTAACTTCATGTGGGGTTTTTGATAGTCTTCAAGTAAAAAATTCAGTTACAATAAACTCATACAGAGTTACTATATAAATGCAAAACCTAAAAGTTGATTGAAAAAATATTAAATAAAAAATTGATGTGCGAGTATTTGTTGGGGAAAAACATAAAAACGATATCAAAATACAATTGTTTTTCCAGAGAAAATTGAGCTGGAATTTTACAAGCGAAGATTTCATACGACGATAATTGATTTTGGAGACTCCATACAAAGTTTGCTTTGGAAATCTTGCCTAAGAAATCAAAGCCGTTTGAAGTCAGCTTCGATTGAAGTCTTTTGAAAAAAAGGGAACCAAAACAAACCGAGCAAAATTGTGTTTGTTTTCATTCTTTTCGTCAGAGGAGATCAGACCGGAGCAAGCGATTTAAATTCTATTTGAAATCTAAAATTTGGAATCTATTGAGCATCTGCAAAGGCTGCGATGGATTCAGCGCAGAATAATTATTGACGCTTGCCTGGTTCAGAAAAACAGAATCACCCTTGTGTTTCATCTTGACTTATTTGCAGGGACGTGTCTTGAGTGAAATTGTGGAATGGAGCAAATGTGCGGTCCGTTCGACAGATCGTACCTACTCTCGACTGCCTTGACAGGGTAGGCAAGGTGAGCTTAATGAAATAGGAGTATACATATATCAAGGCAGTGTGAAAATACGCGCTTCTCCCGTAAGGTGGGGAACAAAATGAAGAACAACGATTGCTCTCACCGAATCAGACGCTGAGCACATAATCTCAAGTGATAAGATGAAAAGGACCTCTCCTATGAATGGTTCCCAGTTCACCTGACTAAATCCAAGGCACAACTAGACGTGATCATAGAACAATTTATCTCAATCAGCAATTAACGTATTTCACCGTTAAGTACTCAACCGTAAAACAAAACATAAAAAAAACTTGTAAAAAATATGTCACTACAAATTTGGCCTAAATTCACACATGTGGACTGCTCATTAAGAGAAGAGAAGTTATATGCTTTCTAATATCGAGCTCATTTTGCAATTATTCAGTGATTAGAGACAATAAACTTTGAAAGTTTTAACGCCAGTAGCAATACCTAAAGCGCTCTAACAGTTCCATGCGGTAGCAGCAGCAGCAGTTCATGCAGGCTGAGTCAAGCCGAACGAGAAGGAAACAAGTATGCTTCACACAGGAAACATGAGCATATTGTACGAAGGTTATGTTTAATCCTACGTAATTATTTAGCAACTGACATTCGAGCTTCCCAGAAAAGCTACATGCCGAGTTACATATTTCTGTTGTCATCATCAAGGACTCGTTTGCAGTCATTTGTGATGACACAGCCGAGACGTGGTACACCGATAATATCTTGCCTGCGCCACAGCAAAATGACTGCGAGCACGTCCGTCGTGATCACAATCAAAATTGCCCAGTGTACTATCTCAATCATTAACCAGACAATTACCACTCGGCTGCAAGAAGTGTCAACAATCAATTAAGCACTGAATGTTCGTCAATATTTTTCGTAATACCAAAAGTTGTGACAACGTTTGTTCCGAGTCGAAAATACAGTCTATTTTTATTTGAATGACCACTACGAATTATATAATTCAAAATTATTGCGATAAGATTGAAAAAGAAATACCAAGTCCACATTTAAAACTGGATATTTGAACAACTAATCCTGGGTAGAAGAAAGTGAAAGCCTTCAACGTTGCCGCGAAACGTCACGAGGTGGGTACCGCGGTGTCCACCTGTCCCGCTGCGGAGTTCAAGACAGAGGGCCATAAAACATCTGTGGGGCAGTAGCAGGCTCTCGATACTCTGCACTCAGTGGCTTGGAAGCTAAAATTCACTCCGAATAAACGCCGACGGTCATAAAAACTCTCTGTTGAACCAATTAAGTATCAACCCTCCTCAGGAGAAATTATGAAGCTATCGCTGTAACCACAGTACCGCGATCTTTCACACCAACGAGAGCTTATAAATACATACATCTGTATATAATTGTACAAATATGTGCATAGATAATTGAATTTTTATAAAATGTTATGCATGTATTCAGTTAATACAAAAGTACATAAATAATATCTATTACATAAAATATTGCTCGGTTACTAAATCTGCCTTTTCATACGGCTCTCAGTATTTTTATTATTTTGCAATCTCTTGAGAAAATTTACAGACAAAACCCTAACTCTGTGATTAATTATGGGTGACTTTCAAGATTTTCCCCACTGAATTATCTTAAGAAGAAAAAATGTTCTGTGGGACATTTTCACATAGAGATTGCGGTTTGAGGTTTGTGTTGTTTGCAAAGGTCCAAATTTATTTCAGACTTTGCATTAATGCCTCGAACAGCTGGGATTGGAAGTCTAGTTAGGGTGATAAGTGCGACCACTTAACGTTTTGGAGAGCTGCCGCACAACTTTTTTGAATGCAACTTTGAGGTCCCTCATTGGTGCCTCAACTTAAGATACGTCGATAGACTGATTAATGAAACAAATAATTGAAGCTGGAAAGTGAATACGAAGGGGAAAAATTACCCTAAAATACAATTTGAGTTTTTGTTGGGCAAATTGGATAAAACGAATATAATCAAGTACTTTTCATACAGTTACACCAAATAAAATTTTTCTGAGAAAGCCTTCACTCTCAGCTTCAAAAGATAATTACCGTGCAGGATTTTACCAGTCTCGTAATGTGAATCTTCCATTTTTCGCTCGCCTGAAAATAACTCTCATTCAAAGTCTAGTATTTTAACACAATATAAGCAAATAAGAATTTTTAAAAATCCTAAATGTAGTAGTTTTTACTAGTCAATAATTTAACCTCATCTTCATGGAAAAAGTACTAGAGCTGGAAGTGCCATAAGTGACGCATGCTTTGTAAATCCGACTCAGGGCAGATCAACAAGTTGAAGTAATGAGACGGTACTTACTCCGAAGATATTGAACGCAGTTTACTCACATTTCATTTCCATTCAGGCTAAAAACATGTACGCTTCCGCTGTTATATACGTTTTCCTGCACCGGCTACAATCGGGGATTGCAATGTTAGAGGGAACTCACTGCAGATTTGTGTACGATCGTAGTGACGGAGTACACATTTTGTGTATCCTCACAGAATAGGAATTTACAGCGTAAGCATTGGAATTTGAAGGTAAATTACTTCTTGGCCATTCATACGTATATCATGTAGAAATTATGAATTAGAAACTACTGAGATCCGGAATGAGATTGGACTTCTTTGGGTTGAGTTGCCTTGAAAATTTGGAGGTTCGTTTTTGCTTCCCTAATTTTTAACTTTGTGAGATGGAAACAATGTTTAGTTTTACAAAGAGGTATGATCTCAAAGCGACTTTCACGCATGTACTCTTATAATTACAATATACATTTTCAACACCTTGAAAACGTCTTCTTGAAAAACTTACCTTCACTCTTCTTCCATCAAATATTCACTTGCACGAGATACGAACTTTACAAACATGTATTCCGTCTCTAGTTAGAGCTTAACTTGTTAAAAATTTTGACTTGCATTTAATTCTGAAGTAAGTCCTGTTCAACAAAATGATACGGGTCATTTTTTGTTGAACATGTTGTTATCCACAACATATTCCTGTAAAAATTACAACATCACATCGTACCTTAATATTTGAGGTACATAGACAGCATATATTCTGGACGTTCCTGTTGTTTAAGCAAATCGTACCTTAATATGATTGCAGCTTCAAACAACCTCCACGAGAATATCAAAGACCATAAATCCAATAACATTTATCAAACACAAAACGATTAATGTCTCCAATGAATAATACCCATCCTTTTTCTGTTCTCTCCTAGAGTATCACCAATGAACACTGCTAATACCGAAAAAAATGAAAACAGGAAAAATACACGATCACTCATAATATAGTATGTATCGGGAAGAAGTTAGACTGTACAAGTTTCTCCACTCATGAACACTCAAAATGAATAATACATTCGTTGTTGTGAACCATGTTGTGTTTTTCTCTTGCAGAGAAATTGAGTGATCACGAAATAAATTCTGAATGTCGAATTGAAATGGTGAGTGAAATTTGGAAGTCACATCCCCATTGCTGAATTTTTGAATTTGGTACAGAATACAAACCATGAACCAGAGCAAATAGCCGAGGTCAACCCTCACTAGCAGATGCTGCTAATACTCGTATTTGTATTATGCTTTTGGAACATATACCCTCACTTCGACAATATGCTATGCATATTGAAAATAAACTCATGCTCTTTTTTCTGAAATTAAGATAGTCATTGATGACACGGACACTTTGCAATGCAACGTAACGAAGGTCGACTGTTTCATTCCATTTACATTTGAACAAAACCAAGAATAGGGGTCACATTATTTAAGGGGCATTTTTAAAAGGTTTCACGGTCTCCAAGTTCTAAGATGCACAATTTTCTAGAGAGGAACTTTTATCTGACACGTGCGCAAACAGGATGCTGCTCTTGAGCAACAAATGAGCCGCTGCGCTGTCATTGATTGCGCAACGGAATGAGATAAGTTATGCAATCGGACGAGCGAAAGGAATCAAAAGAAAATGAGCAGCTACTTAGCAACGAACGTGAAAGTGTTCATTTGAGAAACATCATTCTCAATTTTTAACAATAAAAATTCCTACTGCTAAAGCTCCTTACATCTTAGTAGCACTCGTGAAGCATTTTGCATCTCCGGTGAAAGTTTTTAAGCTTGCTGCATCAAGTGTGTGAAAATTTATACATAAACGAAGCTTCGTTCTGGTTTTGGAGTTAATTTTATTTTGCGGTAAACCTTAAAGTGCATTTTCCTCTAATTTCCTCACGCATGCGCGCAAACTTAATACTGAACGCTTCTTATAATCCGTTAGATTTTTTCATGAAATTTGCATTTTTAAGCGTTTGATTAGAGAGAAGTGGCACACTGACGAAGGCTTTTACCAAAAAACGTGTTTGTTCATTACAAAATATTAGAGCGAATGCAAGGAGTAACAAAAAGAAAGAGAATATTTTCTCTGGAAGTGGCAACCATCGTGAAATTTAATTTACGTTTTGAATTCAGTAATTCATCTGAAAAACGAAAATACTAACCATTAACAGGTAACGCTATTTGAAACTTTTCATCTTGGTTGAGTGCATTTTCTTTTACTTCAAGAGCTTGCAAGTAATCAAAGGTAATTTTTCCAATGGCTAGCAAACTTGGAGCTTCAATTTACTTTGCTTTACTGGAAGCTCCTCGCAGCTGCAAGAGGAAAACGCAGATGAGTTTCGACATTCACATTCTTTCCAGGAACTTGGAGAATTCCGTGGTTTGAGCCAGATTAGGAGTGGTCATCAGGATTTTATGGAGCCATGTCATTTTCATATGCCGCTAGAAGGTTTCCGACGAGACTTGCTCTGTGCTTTTTTTTCTATCCTAGAATCTCTATCCTCGCGTGCAAGAACTTCTGCTTTTGAGCGTGTCAAGTAACGCTGGAACGTCGTCGACAGTGCTAAGTGCTGCTGTAATCGAACAAGTTCTCTCGTATGCAGATCACACTTTTCATTTGGCTCTAGTATAATTGTTAAGCCCCAAGAGTGTCGCTGTAATAAGATCGAGGAAAGTTGGTATTGTCTGTTCGGTCGCTGCTGAGCTCAGCACATACATACGAGGGTCGTTCGCTACGTGCCTTTGTCGCCACGACATCGCCCTCAGCCTGACATCGCCTTCTTCGTGTTTAATTTAAAAGCTTCAGTGACTTTACGCACTTGTAGGTAGAATAAAAACATAGATAAAAAATTTGCAGATTTTTATGATGCTGGATTAGTTACAGGCGAGTTAAAATTTAATTTTCATTGTCGAGACCAGACAGTCGAACTCGGTAAAAAGATACAATTGAGTGTGATTTCCTGAGACTTATTTGAACGCAAGAAAAATGCAGCGTAAGCATTGGAAATTATGAATTAATTCAACTATTACTTCAAGGTATAATTTATCTGCAATGATAATAGAGAATTTACTTCTCATTTAAAATGCACTCAAACTCTGAATAAAATGAAAGGTTAAGACTTATACAATTGAGATACCGATCGACGTTCATTTTTTCCCAGGTCAAATACACAAAATGATTCTTCTCAGTTGAATTAGTCTGACCAGTACGTAGATAATACTGGTCTGTTCAGTAATAAAAACTGGTAAAAACTTTTCTTGTCGTCATTATTTGCAAGTCCGAGAGATACACTAATGGCATTTGAAAATATTTCACAACACATCTCGGGAAGTATAGAACTATAGGCGACATAGGTAAGTGTTGAAAATATCCGTAAGACATCAAAATAATTGCACAAATAAAAAAATAACATGTTTGTAGTTCTCGCTCGCGTCCAAAATATATCTATGCTATGAGTGATGACAAATATTTTTCAGGTTTGATACAATTACGACGATGAATATACATGTAGGAAAGGATACCAAAAGTTCACAGGAAGTGTATGAAAACGGAATATTCATCATACCGAAGTAGGTTCGTTTTGCAACATTCTAAATCATTCGGAAGGACAGAACGACAAGCACAAGCGTCACTAAAATGGAGACGAAATTAAATTTTGAAGAAACGCAACGATAAACAGTGTTTAACGATAGAAAGAAAATAAACTTTAGAAAAGAAAATAAACTGAAATTTAGTCTACAACGAGCACAAAATCTCCCGATTTAAGAAAAAAATGTTTCATTGCGACTAATTATTATTAGCATGTTGAGCCTCAATAAAACAGTAGGTAAAGAAATGAATTCAACCACCTTCCGTTCATTAGGAATGAGGATTTTGGACAAAATAACACGGCGCAGACGTGAAGACATGAATCTCATTTGTGCGAACAAAACCGACGTGGGCGAGCCACACGTCGGGAGGGTGGAAGAAGTTGATAGAAGGCACAGGTGCGGTGCGCCCAACTTGCGTCCCTCACTCCTTAGTTTGGCGTCAACTTCGAAAAATGCCATTAAATTCATCACTGGGTAATCGAAAAAATTCTGCATGAAAACGACCGAGAACACAGAAGGCGCTGATGTATTATGGCACTGATGAAGAAACTTAAATCGATTATTTTAGGTTTAATTTTTTCTCATCTCTTGAATCAACGATGGTTAACTATCATTTTTTCTCATTACAGGAACTTACGGTAGTCTTTCTATTATACCAAGGCGGAAAGATTGAGTTGCAATTCAGCACTGACTTTGTGTTTCACAAACAGCTGTGAGATTTAAATTAAAACAATCTTGCTACAAGTGAATTCTACCACCTCCGCAATTGACATGAGCTGTCATTTGTACTGAATAAGAGAACATTCAAGTATTTGCACACTAACTGCCGGGAAATGTCAACTTGAGATAGTTGAATTAATTGGGCTCTAATGACAATCAATATTCAACTCTTATATTTATCACTTTTTCTCCCATTAGTCATTGTGTAACCTATGAATATATAATCAGAGTTCAAGTTACTAATTTAGTTATTTGGATTAAAAAATGTGCAGCTTTAATTACTCATTTTAGTCTATTAGCCTAGGTGCAACATTTGCATGTCAAAATTTTTTAGCCTATTTTGAAGTAATTATTTTTCAAACTTTCTTGTGAATATTTACTTATTTTCACTAACGTACATGCTTCATTTCTTCTAAAAAATAATTGACTTTTTGTCCGGCAAAGATGAGAGTTAACTTACCGTCACCTGAATTGTCTTTTCCAGAGTGCGGCGGCTAAATTCGTTGAAATAAAATGTACCAGATACAACACCACTCGGGTGAGTACATCGATTCAGTGCACTTCTTAGCTGTCATCAAATTAGGCATTTAAAAGGCTATTAAAAATGTAATCAATAGTTCCTACGAAAATGAAATACAATCTCAAAAAAATATGACAAGGGAAGGAATTAAGGAGTAAGAATGCAGATTAATTTAGTGACCTAATATTTTGCTCAAGACACTCTGCTAGTGCCCATTTTATCAGCTTTCATATTTACAAAATCGCAGGTATTTTTACAATCAGAAAAAGATTGTGTAAAATGCCAAATTCTTCAGTTAAATCTTATGTTTGCATAATAATTGATTGAATTCGCTGAAATATTGACAAACTAGAACACAGGGGATTGTGCACCCATCGCTAACGGTGTTTACCGAAACTTATAGAGAACGAGAAGCCGTGAGAGGATAATTTTACTCAAAACTTTGGCCAGGTTCGAAAGATTTATTTGCCGCAAGCATTTACACTGTTACATTTGAAACTCGAAAATATTCTTAACATCAAACCGACAACAATATAAGCACCGTTGCCAAATGAGCAACGAGGTTTCCATGGCAACGGATCTGCAGATAAGCGTATTCGATGGTAATATGACAATAATTTAGTGTTCTTATTTTCCTAACTTGAAAATTTTCAGGTGTGTGAGACAGATTATGTTGGTATTAAACTGAGAGAAAATACAGCTATACAGTTTATTAAATGTTTTATCAAAAGTGTAATACATGTATGTACATAAATGTACATATACATCTACGTATGAACTTACTGACATACCTACACAGTACACACACATACCTATTTACTCATGTTGTTATCTCTACGATTAGAGTTTCATCGTGTACGTTATTCATGGTAAGGAATATAATTCAGAATGATGTTTTCTGACTTTTTGGTTAGTTCGTTTGGCTTTACTTCAATCTTTTTCACCACACATTTGACTAGTAATTCGAGATCATGTAAGATTCAAGCCTACTCTTGAATGCTGAATAGGTGGAAGCATCGCAAACCACTTAAAGGATGGAATTCCAGAATGTGATGGCAGCATAAATGAAACTTTTTAAAGATTTAGCTATTGAGTAATACGGAACCATAAGTTTGCTTTTATTTCTCGTCAACTATTCATGATTGTAAGCTTTAGCTTTAATTTGCAGTCTAAGTGTACAGTTCTCGTTGGTATTGAAAATTTTGTACCTGAAACTTTCAAAAGAAAATTAGCTGTAGTAGAATAGTTTCAGAATTTTTGTGTTTAGGTCAAAGAAATCGTGGGTGTGAGCGTTCAATTCTGAGTTGGGAATATTTGGATTTATCAGGAGTTGATATTTGGAGTCATCTCTTATCTTCTTTTTTCGCAGGTGAATATTCCATCAGTTCTACATTGTCTCCGCCGTGCTAGGCTTCAATATCATTTTGGATGAACTGCTGAATCAATGTAATATGATGGATTTTGGGGTCTCCTTTTGCTAGGGTCTGCTTGATTTTGTGCTAAATTCCAATGGATTTGGATATTTACCTGCTTATATGATTGGGATGGTAGGCAATGGAAATTTTTTATCTAGTTTCATTGCAAAAATTTGCAATTCTTGATTATTTTCGTCGCCAATCATTACGCTGTAGAAAAATCTTGGTTCTCATGAAAGAACTACGTATAATTAGTCATGTTAATATTTTTACAGGTTTTATTTTCTTCGAGAAAGATGAAACACTCTTTGGTATGTCAATGATTTGGTTGAAATTTCTACACTTTCAATGTTGGAAAAACTCCTGTTTTCCGCATGAAAAAAAGTCTAATGAAAGATGATTTTACAATATCGTTTATAAAATTGATGAATAAAAAGGGCCCAAACACCGATCCGCTTGGGAGGCCTTGAGTTAAATTCTGCAGCTCTGAAATTAAATGATCAGTTACGACGCAATGTTTGCGGTTTGTGAGATAAGATTTGAACCATTGATACGGAAGCCTTCATTCGCCATATTGACATAGTTGATTTTGATTTAATCGAAAAATCTTTTAAAATTTTTTTAAAATTTTTTTAAAATCTTTAAATATTTAAAAATCGAAAAAATTGAAAGTTGTAGGTTTCCTTCTTTCACCAATTTTGAATAGAAGAATTGTATGTGATTTAGAATGGCTTGGGTTGTTGTATTTGTGAATTTAAGCAGAATTACTTTTCGATGCAGCTGCATTTGAGTTATGCTACATTTGCTTCAAACTGTTTTTTTCAAATCCATGGCTTGTCTTCTGGCGTGGCTGTGCTGGTTGTTTTCGGGCAGTATCTGTTGTATCATTTAGAAATTTGGTTTAGAGCAATGATAGCTATGTTGAAATGAAACATTTGTTTCATTTTTGATGTGATTTAGATCTGTTGCTGACAAGTGCTCATACATGTCGTTAGGGGGTCAGTAAATTGGCGCAGCGGTGTACAAAAATCTAAATTGAGTTTGAATTTGCTCATGAAAGACGTCCTTCTCTAGATGGAAAATGAACAGGAAAAGTCGTCTGGTATTTTAAAATTTTAGAGGTTAGAATTCTAGTACAAATATTAATTGGTTGCAGTATGGGAATAACATCAATTAATGAGGCAATGTAAGCCGAAATTATTGATGATTTGCTGCTGGATGGGAAATATGGTTGTACTTGCACTAAATTCAGGAAGTTGACGGTTGTTTTTTCCCAGTTTTCCAATTATACAAAGTCCTGTTTGCTGTCGCCGCAGATTATAACATCATTATATGTAGCGAGGATTATTGAGAGATTGGATTTAATTAGTTATTTCCTATGTGATGGTCTCTCGGTTACCAGAGAGAGGTCTATAGAATGTTCAAATGTGGAAATATTCATCGTTTTACTTGACTTCATTGCGTAGGGTTTCAATGCAATCGAGGTTAATTGTTTTCTCGGCAATCATTTTTGCATTAAGGCGATTAGGGACGAATGCACTTACACGGCCGCCGCGTTTGTCTTCTTTTCGTAAGGAATGGAATGTCGAGTAATTTCACTAGTTAATCATGTTCTTTGAGGTATTATTTAGCTAGCTTACGGTAAAGCAGAGTACATCGAATTTGCAGGTAAGTTTAAAAGGTGTAGATCTTATTTAATTTATTAGAGGTTGAAATCTTAGAGTTCCAGCAGAGGAGAGTCAAGTCTACATTATTTTTCGCATGAGAATTATTTGAGTTTTGAATCGATACGTATGGGTAGCTGATACGTACGAGCAATTCCGAAATATATATATATAGGTCAGGATATAATTCGTTATTATAGTAGTACTTATAGGGCGATTCTTAGGGAATCTTATTCTCAGAATAAATAGAAGAACCAACGTTATAGAGAACATTTATTATAGCAAACGTTTCGGAATAAAAAACATTCCATCATCAGTGCTGGAAGAAGTAAAAAGTAATTACCAGTCATGAATAAGACGAATAAAGCCTGAATAGAAATAACGAACTAAAAAAGCAAAAAAAAAAACTTAAAAATAAATCCTTATCTAACGATTAAAGTACCACACATTAGCGTATAGGTAAAATACACAGTACATACAGGCGAACACATACATACACAACAC
>JACJUY010004058.1:0-33692 GCA_014220935.1 Platorchestia sp. MABIK | reverse complement strand
TCAGAACATTGGGAAGAAACATGAATCTTTCTTCATTGCCGGTCATAATATTCGTATTATTTATTGCCGGGATGATCTGAGCTAAGTATTAACCACGGTAGAGGAAACAAGGTAGGGTCATTTCTATGGGGGAAAATATACTTCTTCTGGTTCGGCTAGCCAATAGAAAGGCTTTATTTCAAACAAACTTTATGACGTCACCAAAACGCCGTGACATTAGGCCAATAGTAGAGACGGATTTAGGGGTAGCAGTGCTACCAGAAGCAATATGAGCGCTGCCATTGGACCGTTGCCGTGACGTCAGCAAACCCACACAGTCGACGAAAAAAAGACTGATATGACCCTACCTTGTTTCCTCTACCGTGGTATTTACTCAATGAATTGTAATCAAAATCTTAGTTCTAAAGTCCGTAGAGTATTCGAACTTTCATTAAAGCGTTTATTATTATCACATTGTTCAATGCTTAGCGAGACTCTTTTGAATTTCTGTGGTTCAAAGAACGCTCTGTAAACAAATGTATTTCATATTTTTTATGTTAATATGAATAGATTAGCGAGGAATATTTCATGAATATGTAATGGGGGTGCTGGGGTTGGACTCGGAGTGGTCATGTGATCTTTATGTTGAGCGCGCTTAAAAATTTCATGGACCCTATTTATTATATCTTTCAATCTTTTTTCAAGTTTTCAAGTTTTTATCTATCAGTGTTTTTATTTATCAGTCTGTTTCTATTTATCAATCTGTTGTTTAGTTTATCAATCTGTTTTTATTTATCTATTTACTTTTATTTAACAATCTGGTTCTTAAATTTCTAATCTGTTTTTCGATTTATCTATCTGTGTTTAATTTGTTAACCTGTTTTTTAATTTATCAACCTTTTTTGTAAAGTTATTAATCTGGTTTTTAATACATAAGTCTTTTTTAAGTTATTTATCTGTTTTTGGATTTATCAATCTGTTTTTTGATTTATCAGTCTGTTGTCTATCGGGGCAACACGGGGTTGTCTATCGGGGCAACACGGGGTTGTCTATCGGGGCTGAGCCACACTGCCTACGGACTGTGTGATNTTATACATCATCATTGAAAAGACTATTATACAGCATCATTGAACAGACCATCAAACTCCATCTTTGAATAGATTCGTAAATTCCCTCAATGAATTTCATCCCAATTCTCTCACTAATAAATTCCTCACTCCTCCTCAGCAAACCCTTTTGCCCCTTGCACCGTTCATACCACCCCCCCTCTTCCACCCCCTCTCCATTTCCACCCCCTCAAGTGGATGCTCTTCAAACTTTGGCTCGTAGGGCCATTTTTCATGTAGTCAACCTAATGGTTGCTGTCACTCCGCCCCCTCCCTCCTCCCCTCAGCCAAGTTGTCGGGCCGAGGGGTCCTCATCCCCCCTGGAGAGAGGGTTGTACGGAGGGTAGGCTCCTCCCTACCCTCGGCCGTCTCGCCTGCACACCCCGCCCATACACCCCGCCCACACACCCCGTACACTTCAAGTATCCACACATATCAATATTGGGATTTTTTTCTGTTTTCCCACGTGTGTTAATTCGTTTGAGATTCCGATACCTTGGTTTGAATAATGTTATATAGAGGTAACACAAGCTGTTGTTTCGAATTCGAGTTCAGAAATCCGAATCCCTTCTTGGATTCCAAAGATTTGGCTCCGCCTCGCTGTCGCGGATTCCAGTCAAAATTGAAAGCTCCGCCCACAATTCCAAGATTCCAGCTAAAATTCCTACCGCCAGGCCTATTCCCAGGTCGCCGTATGATATTCCAGTCTCCTTCTTCAATATCGCAATTCCAGTCAAAATGCGTGACCCAGTGCCATCAAAAGAGATTCCCGTTGGAATTTGCAACCTATGCGAATATTTCTACTAGGAATCGAGTAGTACATACCTGTCTCGTACGCTGTTTACGACGTTTATCATTTTGTATCTTACATAGCGAGGAAAAATAATTATCTAGAATGATGTGACATGACGAACGATGTTCATCTGAATAACCGTTTTGTTATATAAATGTGGAAGTTTAAAAGGCTGTTACAATTGAAAATGTTCATTTAGTTCATTATAGATTGATGATATATATTTTATTTTTGAAAACTCGGGATTCATTACCATCACACAAAGAAGTTTGAAGAGTCTTTCTGTTAAGTGTATTTCTGTTAATATGTTTAAACAACGACATGAAATAGAAATTTAATAATTGAAAAAAGTTTCATTCACCAGGGCACTTGAATGACACGAAAGATTGAATAAACTTATCCAACACCTTAAGTGTCAGAGACTATAAAAAATTATTCGACCCCTTTAAGTGTCCCAGACCGTAAAATTGTGGATCAGTTTCACAGGATTCCGGCTTTCCTCGCCAGAAAACCGACTAATAAAAAATACAACTAACGGCGACGCAACAACCAAACTTTGCCTATCACTGCCTCCTTTAGAAGTATTTCAGAAATGCCACGTTCTGTTTTTAGCAAAAAAAGATGATGGTGAATATCAGTGATAGGGTGCTACAGATAAATGCAATGGATTTCTTTTACGCGACCGACTGTGCAGCGGCAACGTAGTGTGGCTCGACTTGACATTTAATGCGGCTAAAATCTTTATGGTTGTACTTCATCAAAGTTATGAAGTTGACCATAACGACTTCTGAACATCAAAGATTTGATTAGATGTTAGATTAGAAATAAGTTTAGGCCTCCCTAACCGCTAATAAAAAGCGCTCCGAAGAGAAGAAGGAGGAAAGCACCCTGAACATTCAAGAGCTTTTCAAGGCAAACAGATGTAGAGTGATCGCTTGGACTAAATGTTTTTGAAAATAGTCATTTTGCGATTTTGGCTGGAAGAAGGAGCAGTTCGGACGCAGTAGGAAGTCCACCTCACCGTACTCGAGTTATCGTACCTAGAGTGCAGCGACATATAGCAATTAGCGACATTATCTTGGTCACACAAAATTTGCATCAACAACACAAGTGTGCCCAAGCAGCGTTGGCTCTAGAAATCAGCAGCATTAGCAATAACAGTTGGCGGAATCAGCTTCTTCATTGCATTATAGCTTTAATTAAAGCATTAGCTTACTTACACAGCATGAACACCATATACAATAATTCTAATGGCAAATGTAGTACATGCTATTCTATGGATGTGAAAACTGTACGCAAATTCAATATTACAGTAAGCCCTCATGAAATGATTGAATGCAACCACTGGCAAAAAGTTGAGTGGATTATTTCCGAACATTCGTTGAAACAATCTTCCACGAGTTGGAATAATTTTCCCAGTGAATGGCGAATTTCATTAATAGTCCTCACGGAAGTTTGAAACTCTCATCATGTTTCAATTTACTTGGCAGTCTCAACCCTTGAAGTATAAGAAATTTTTAAATCTCACTGCACTTAATAAAGCCTCGCTGTTTCGGCTATTGTCGTTTTGAGAGACGCATCTATCCTGTACATGAATTGTTGTTGAAATAATCTCCGCTCACTCAACTCCAGCTGCATCTGGATAATGGAATGGAATTTACTGCCAACCCGTTGATATTTTTGAGTGAAATTCTTCTCTTACCAATCTTATGCACTGAATGTTCTCAGTCTGCACAAGTCACTCGGATTCTACAAAGGAGCTTCGTTCAGCTGTTACATACAATTCAATCCAAGAAGCTGCTCATAGTGGTGACTCGCAGATCGCGACTTAAAAAGACGATGGCGTAGTTGGTAAATGGCGTTTCAGGTAGGTTTGGCTACTGAGAATATACAGCAAACTGAACACAGGCGACGGCAGGGGTAACAAATGGTGACAGTATAACGACATTCACGCAAATGGTGACGCAGTAGTGACATTCACGCAGATGGTGACGCTTTCGTGATCTTTCCGCAGATAGTGACAGTACAAAAACATTCCCAGAGATGATGACGCTGTGGTGGCATTCATGCTGATGGTGACACTATAGAAACATTCACCCAGAGAACGACACTATAGAGACGTTCCTGTTGGTGGTAACGTTGTAGTGATATTCAACAAAGCTACACGGAAGTGCATCATGCAGGCGTGTCGCTGTACCCAGCTGTGCAAGATAAGCGAGGTACGATGTGTCTCGCCATTGAGACGCAGGTAAATCAAGCCGGCTTTGACCTGTTATAATTTTATGAATCCCGAAAAAATCAGCGCATCAAATTTAACCGTGAAACCGAGGATGCAAATTTATACGCTTTAAAGAAAATCTTTCATAGAATAAATTTTGAACTACTTTGCGGGGAAATGCATGGCGAAACACCCAAGGCATCCTCGCAAGATACTTAGTCAAATCTTGTTGAGGACACACGTGTAAATTCTCGGAGAACATCCTCGATTGATCAAACCTCTCACGAATGAATGATTCTGACCTGAGAAAAAGTACTAGCGGAACAGAACGCTGGCGCACTTGGGGGTAAAGTTTTTAAAGTTCTTTCGAGTGCGTGCAGATACTTCCTACACGCACTATTTCAAACAACTCAGCCGTGCATTTGTCTTCTAGTGGCTTAAGAAAGATAAAGTGCATGAAAATTCATTTAAATTATCCGTGACACAGATGCTAGTGTGCCTATTTGAACCGAAACGTGCAAGAATTGAATAAAATAGTAGAAAATTTTTGAGCATTCATAAATTTTGTGGTAAGGATAAAAATTTAGGGAAACTAATGGAACTTTAAAGAAACTGATCGTCATTTGGGAACTACGTTTAATTAGGGAAAACGGGAAATTATGGACGTACGATGAAATTTCAAGAAAAAACACAAGTTGTGGGGAACATGAAAATTTAAAGGTACGAGTATATTCAGATATTAGACAAAAATGAAGTTTTTTCAAAATAATTGAAAATATCACGCAATGTTTGGAGAATTGGAAAGACAACAAAACTTGTAGAAACTAACACTTATCTGGGAAAACGCATGGAAAATTTGGCAGACAGAAATTAGATAACCCATTCAGATATATGCGATAAAGAGAAATCGAAAGTTCCGCTTTGAAATTTCTCTGGATGGATTGACAGATTATATCCGACTCGTCACGCCGATTCCATGTCATCATTAAAATTAAATTAATCACTTTAAAAGTTACTGCTCCGGGAATGCGTAATGAGTAGAGTAGTGATTAGATTTTTGTAATATTTTGTAAATTTCAGTTGTCTCCTTCTTGAGCGTGGGAGGTTCACAACGCATTCATTATGTTAACTTGCATGAAGTGATCACGTAATCTCATGTAATCTTCGTAGTCAAGATGCGTTGGGTATTAATTACAACTTATCAATGCAATATGTATGCCAAAACTTCAGTTAACCATGAGTAAGATTACAAAAGAAAATAAATTTGTTAAATCCTCCCTGACCACAAAAAAGGTGTTCTCATGAAAGAAAGGAGGAGAGCACCATTTAGCATGGGATTTAGGGAATGGGGAATCTATTAATAAGGTGTGTCGTCAAACCCTGTGTATAGAAACAGTAAGATTGAAAGAAATTCCTAAAAGAAAGTAAAACTCGATTAAAAAAGCATCAAGGGCGGACGAAAAATAGCAGTGAGCCGAAGAAAGATGGTCGATAACAAAACAGAAAACCGATTCTGTTTCAACGCAAGCAAGGCCTACTTAACCATCGGCGCAGGATCTTACATCTACCTTCAGGAAGACTAAGTATTTATTCGTAAGTTTTTTATTCCAATAGAGAACTCCAAAGTCAGAACTTTACGGAAATATCCTCATTTGTTTATTCACAAATGAATTATAATTCTAGTCGGCGTTTTCGTCAACGAATTTGTCGACATCTCATATCTTTGAGTAATTATTTCATTATTTTGAAGCAGTTTATTTATTACATTGTTTTCGAATTTAGTAATTCATGCACTAAAGTTTGGTAACATGAATGTCAATGCTCGGCTTTTTGAAGTTCACGCAAGTAATGTTAACGTTGGTTGCCGTAGGTTATGTTATGTTGTTGCACGGTGACGTGTGAAATATTTAAATTGGCATTGATTGAACATTCTGAGTTAAATTTAGCCTCCTTTACCACAACAAAGATGTTCAAAGAGAGGTAACATGAAAGCCCCATTTGGTATGGACTTAAGGGAACGCGGAATCTATGAATAAGGGTCGTTCCCGCACAGGATCCCTTGCGCATAGCAACAGTTAGTTAAGAAGGAAGTTTAGGAAACAAGATAAAAGTTGAAGAAGAAAGTAGTAGGTGCTGAAAAACAGGACAGCAGTGAACCGAAGAAAAAGAAGGTCGTTAACATATTGACTGCGATGGGTTAAACTGAAGTTAAATTTACAACTCAAATTTAAATTCAAAAGTTGTTAAAAATTTCATAAATAGCAATCATTAATTGGGTAAAATAAAAATCATTCATTTAAATAAGATTGTTAAAAAAATTTCAAAAGACACATCGATGGGTCGTTTTGCAGCTGGAAAAACTTAAGCATGACCCACCGGTGGGTCATACCGCAATGAATGTGTTAACATAACAAAAATATTTCATTTCAACAAAAGAAAGCCTACCTAACTCTCACCTAGGGACCTCACATATATATTCCGTTTTTCCCTGGGAGCGCCAATTCCCATGGAGACAATAGTTGTCTCCTCCTTTGGGGCCAGTTCTGAGCGCCTATATCAATTTCTTCTTCTCCTCTTTTAAATGGTGAAGAAAATGATGAAACCTCCCGCAACGCTAGTGTATCGCCCGTTCTGTGGCATGAGCTCCGATAAAAATGCCTCAATTTCATGAAATGGAGGCCAGTGAGCGAACTGCATAGCGAAAATAACATTAGCCTGGCAGTGAAGGAGGTTAGAGGCGGTCACATTACTGAAGCAGCACATCTGCAAAGAATTTAAGGCAGATTGTATCGTGAAATTTAGAGGAACAAACGCAAGTTTCCTGGAACTTGAGAATTTTGAGGTATGAGTGCATTCCAAATTTGAAGAAAAAGTTTTTCCAAAATACGTGGAAATATCAGGCAGGGTAGAAAAATTTCGGACAACATGAACATATGCTTTATTCAATTCAAGAACTCGAAGCGCTTTACACGTTGACAAAATCACTCATTTCTCTTAAAACTGTTATTTTAAGTAAAATACTAATTTTTTAAAATGCTGATTAAGCTAATTATTTTAACACAATGTTCTCCGAACAAAAGGCCTGAATCTGGTACCACTTTGAAGAAGTAATCTTGGGATAAAAGTATTTATCAGAAGGGAGGTAAAATGACCGTCGTGCAAGATTTAGGTTTTTGGAAAAATGACTTACATTTTCTGCAAAGTCAAAAACTTTTCCAGTCAACTGACTAACTTTTTCAACAAACCGATAAACTTTATCGGCAAAATGACAAACTTTTTCAGCAAAATGACAAACTTTTTCAGCAAAATGACAAACTTTTTCAGCAAAATGACAAACTTTATAAGCAAAATGACAAACTTTATCAGCAAAATGACAAACTTTATCAGCAAAATGACAAACTTTTCAGTCAACTACCCAACTTTTTCCAGCAATATACCCAAAAAAATTTTTAAATTCCTTGAAATTGGACCGTCAGCAGAGCTGGCTGTGCCGGCACCCTGAGGCGCGATGGGAGCATCCAGCGGCGCTGCAAGTCGCAGCGCCGCTTCGACATCACAAGCAATCTGGAAATTTAATTAATTGCCCTAGAGATTAAGTGAGTTTAACCCAATAAAGCTGTGATATGGTGAGACCCCGCCCACAGCAGCTTGGGCCGCCCATTCTCTAGCCCAAAGTGGGCGGGAAGCGTTCTTATTCCTCCCTTCCTTCTGCCTCATCTAAGTAACGTGAATCCCCTTTAGAGGTTTGAACCCCTCTTCGACATCCCCCCACCCTTCTACAAGAACCTCCTTTTACAGGACTTCTCCACTTCTCGGATCCCCCACCCTCTCCGTCCAGGGGTTCATTTCCGTCCCTGGTTTTGACCCCCACCTCCACACAGCACCTTCGCGGCTGATATTCGATGACGTGACTGTTGCTGGCACTCAATGGGTGGAATGAGTAACTCGTACGACATTTAGAAATCGAGCTCGATTTTGTTTCGGGACTGGTAGCTCGATTACGTGTGCTGTCATATTAACTCGTATAATTTAAATTGAAGAAATTAATCGTTTTTAGTCCAATTCTAAAATGTATTTGATCATAACAATAATGTTTGGAAAATTTGAGTACGACTTCAAGTGCTGCATGTACTAGTCGGAGCAAATTTTTATTCGACATTACCCTATACATGTTGAGCGAAAACTCCCGATTTAAAACAGCCTCCCGAAGGAGGCTGTTTTAAATAGTACGGTTGTTAATTTAAATTTCAGTTCTAATTGCAAGTATGTTTCCAATGAGCAAAGAGAAGGAACCCCCTTGTATGGACTTTTGAAAACTTGGAATTTTTGAACTAAGGGTGTTCCCAAACAGGATCACAAAACATAATACCCAGCGCATAGAAACAGTAATTTAGGGAGGAAGATGAAGAAAAATGAATAAGAGATAGCGATGAAGGCATGATAACTAAAGTAAGTAAAGTAAGTACGTAAGACAGAACTCGTAAAAGGCTACTTATAAGCGAGGTAATCTGACAGTGCCAGTCCCAAATGTATAGGATAGACAAACCACCAACCTAACCTCACCCCATTGCATATCCGTTGCCCCCTGAGGGCAAGAGTTGCGAATAAATTAAATTTTATTGTTACCAGGTAACGTGAATTATTGGTTCTCATGGTTACCTTCAATTATGAATAATTGAATATAACAGTGAAAAGAAACTGCGATCAATTTTATTCCTACTTTTAGCTGCTGTGAAAAAAAAATTCGTTCCACTTTTGAAAATCATCGTAAATTATTTGGATCTAAAAATTGATGCTGGTGCTGAAATGATTTCGGATCTGACTATTAAGATGTGGTGCAAATAGTTTGAATCACACAGTCCGTAGGCAGTGTGGCTCAGCCCCGATAGACAACCCCGTGTTGCCCCGATAGACAACAGACTGATAAATCAAAAAACAGATTGAAAAATCCAAAAACAGATTATTAACTGAAAAACTTATATATTAAAAACCAGATTAATAACTTTAAAAAAAAGGTTGATAAATTAAAAAACAGGTTAACAAATTAAACACAGATAGATAAATCGAAAAACAGATTGGAAATTTAAGAACCAGATTGTTAAATAAAAGTAAATAGATAAATAAAAACAGATTGATAAACTAAACAACAGATTGATAAATAGAAACAGACTGATAAATAAAAACACTGATAGATAAAAAACTTGAAAACTTGAAAAAATATTGAAAGATATAATAAATAGGGTCCATGAAATTTTTAAGCGCGCTCAACATAAAGATCACATGACCACTCCGAGTCCAACCCCAGCACCCCCATTACATATTCATGAAATATACCTCGCTAATCTATTCATATTAATATAAAAAATATGAAATACATTTGTTTACAGAGCGTTCTTTGAACCACAGAAATTCAAAAGAGTCTCGCTAAGCATTGAACAATGTGATAATAATAAACGCTTTATTGAAAGTTCGAATACTCTACGGACTTTAGAACTAAGATTTTGATTACAATTCAAGGAGTTAATACCACGGTAGAGGAAACAAGGTAGGGTCATATCAGTCTTTTTTTCGTCGACTGTGTGGGTTTGCTGACGTCACGGCAACGGTCCAATGGAAGCGCTCATATTGCTTCTGGTAGCACTGCTACCCCTAAATCCGTCTCTACTATTGGCCTAATGTCACGGCGTTTTGGTGACGTCATAAAGTTTGTTTGAAAAAAAGCCTTTCTATTGGCTAGCCGAACCAGAAGAAGTATATTTTCCCCCATAGAAATGACCCTACCTTGTTTCCTCTACCGTGGTTAATACTTAGCTCAGATCATCCTGGCAATAAATAATACGAATATTATGACCGGCAATGAAGAAAGATTCATGTTTCTCCCCAATGTTCTGAGTCTCCTCCAAATATTACTGAAACTCGAGGTTAGTCATTTACAGTGGTAGCTGTAGATAGGCCTCTTTGACCCGAGACTCACACAGGCAAACACGGGTCTTGAAACGGGTGGACACATAAGCAGATACGCGGCACCAAATGGGAGCACACGTAAAAAAAATTTGTAATTCTAATTTTTCCTTTAGTGGTTAATTTTGTTCCTAAAGCTTAGATAAACCTGATTTAATGTGGTTACGTCATAACGGCACCGAGTATTTAAAAAATTATATCATTTACAAAAAACCGCCAAGTAGATGGTTAACAACGTTTTTTTAAGGTTTGAGCGCATACCTGCCTCCATAAAAGGACATAGACAATAATTGATTGATTAAAAATTTGTTTTAGCCTCCCTTACCACAACATATATATTCAAAAGCAGGAAATATGAAGGCACCATTTAGTATGGTGTTAAAGAGAGCGCAGAATCTATGCACAAGGCGAGTTTCCACACAGGACCCCGTGCGCATTGAAACTGTCAGTTAAGGAAGGAAGGTTTTGAAACCAGATAAAAGTTACAGAAAGTCAGAGGTGCAGGAAAACATGACAGCAGTGAACCGAAAAAAGATGGTTCTTAACGAAACATAAAACTAATCTGTTGCAAGAGAAGGAAAGTGTACCTAATTTTCAGCTAGGAACCCCACTTTTTCACTCTGGGAGGGCTGATTTCTGGGAGCACTCATTTCCACTAACACAATATCTTTATCCTCCAGAGACAAATATATATATTTTTTTGCAATGTCATTGTGTAAAACAGAGATTCATGTCAAATTGATTACGATGGGTCTCGGGAATCCGAACTCTTATACTGAACGGCAGTACCTGTATCACTGATACACTATTTAGTCCAACAAGAGAAACCGAGTGAAAACAAATTCATTGCTCACTGAGATATGTATATTTATGTGTACATGTATACATACACAAACACATACACACATATATACATGTATATTATAAGCGTAATTAGAATATGATGTGTATATGAGTAAATATATATTTGTGTGTCAAGTTGCAAAAAACACACCCTGTTTACGAGTGCATAGAAATTGGTGCCTAGTGGACATCCGAGATTTAATACCTGATACTAAACCAGTTTAATTTTGATGGACCCCAATGGGAGNGTGGATATCTGATCTTCAATACCTAATATTGAACCTGTTTGATTTTGATGGACCCTACCAGTGGACATCTAATATTTAATGATATTTAAAATTAAACCTTAATGATTTTAATGGACCCTTAGGAGCTTCTTAAGCTGATGTTTCGAACAACTTTGACACAAAATTCATAAATTGTCGAGTTAACTTGAATGATGAAAAAATGTCTCCATGACGAATCTACCACAACATAAATGTTTGCAATAAAAGTTTACTTTGATGATTTACATACACCGTGTAAGTGGAGATTAAAGGCGCACAATAAAAGTACGCGATCTTTTTGAAAATTTAAACTTAGAAGTCAATCTAATTAGGAGCATCTTACAGCTGGGTTGAGGTACAAGTAATTCAAGTTTAACTAAAACTTAATCATGACAGGGTATGATTAAAACTACTACGAAGTTATAAAAGTCAAGGCTATCGAACATGTCTGTCATTTATGGAGTGAGGTGCGACGTTTACGTGGAAGGTATACCCGCCAGTTTACATAACTCGACTCCTCTACTGTATAAAGTATGAATGAGACCGGCTAAGTTAGCTGCAAAAGCTCATGACTGAAGCCTATCTGACTATTCTACCTGAGCCCTTGCGGCCAGTTCATTACTTGCAACGAACCACGAGTACTGTGGTAACATTTAAAAATATGCGCCTGAGTTGTTGCTATGACAACCTTGGACGTGGAACCGAGTTTTTATTTAAACAAAACTCACAAATCATTTGGTGCAATATGCTTCCTTCACTTGTCGAAACACAGCACCTGAAGATCTGATTCAAATGTTCCGGGACTTGCATTCAAATTCCATAGCAGTAATCGAGCTGCAACTCCAGCATCGGAAGATAAATAACGCGTCGTTATATCGAAAGAGGATTTAAATATCTTGCGGCAGTTGCCATATTGCATGCTCCACCTCTGCTCCAAAGCTTGATGCATTACTTCATGCAGACGCACAACCTGACACGCATCTCTTCGTAGGCCTGGCAGGCCTAGCGGACAATCTCCCTCCGACCCCTCCCCGCTCTGGACGCCCGCCTTCTCTTGATTGCCAGTCTCAGAGACTCCGCCTCCCGGCCGGGGCTCTAGGAGAAGAACAATCTTCGACTCAAAAGCAGATCTTCTTAAATTGTTGCTGGTGTTGTGGGCGAACTGTGGCCTTCACACGGCCTGAGTTTCTGCGACTGTCGTGCGGGACTCGAGCATCTCACAGCTGCGTCCGTTCTTTGCTGTGTGCTGTACACTTGGCTGTGATACCTCAGAGACACCGATGATTCTCAGATACTGTTGAACGTATTTTCAGAAAATGAAGAAACTAACTTCGAGAACCTGTGAACATATTCTAACGATATGATGAAGTCAACTTCGAGAACCTACAAGCATAGCCTCAGGGTATGACGAAAATAATTACGAGAATAGGTTCTCAGAAAATTATAAAGACAACTCTCAGGAGAAAATCGAGTTGATACGGTTATGTTACAGGTTCGTCCAGGAGTTATAACAGAAGTTTAAGTCTTGTACCACGGCACCTAAAACTGTTCGATTCGGTGCATCTAACTTGAAGAAATTAGTAAAACCGCTTGATGCTAGATATTGAAGCTGAAAATTAGCTTCCTGTTCATTGCGAAAGCGTCGTGTTTGTTATATTTTCCAATATTTCTATCTATGAACCATGAATTTAGTGAAGAGATCTCGGAGCAGCCCATGAAAGCGTTCTTTTTATGCTTACAAGTCAAGCATTGCTTCCAGTGTTGCGCTCAGTGTGACCCACGCATTCGGCGATAAAAGTTTTATTTCTAAATGAATTTTATTGACGTATGCAAGGTAGGTCGTGAACCACCCTGCGGCACTGATGACCGTTTGTAACTAACTCGGCGATGTTGCTCTCGAGGGCAGTGATCAGTTGTCAAATGGAGCGGCAAAGAAGAACGAACTTCATTGGAAATGCACCCTTCCTATGAAATGATGCGAAATGATCCAAAATCAAGAAAACTTTATTGGAACAGACGATTTAAATGATTTCACGTTGCTCATAATGAGTAATCAAACAGTAATATTAAGGCAAAAATTATGAGACTATTTTTATGCTCAGCCTAACGTAAAATTTATGCTCCTGTATGAGCATTCGTGTGCTGCCATAGTTACATCTGAACGGGTCAGTTGTTTGCTTTAATCGCAACTTGATTAGAAATTTAAAAACGAGTAAAACTCCAAGGAACTTAATCATATTTAATTGGAAAACGTTTCAGAATCCAGCTCCATCATCAGTTCAAAAATACAAGTCATTATGTCTGCAATAAATGAAGAAACAAAATATTGTCGACAGTCATTGACAGTTATTTGTAGACAGTCATTATTGCAGATATAATGACTTGGATTTTTGAGCTGATGATGGGAGCTGGACTCCGAAACGGTTCCTTGAAATTATCCTCGTTTTTAAATTTCTAATATAGTCACATCGATATAGTTAGTTCTTCGACATAGTTAGTTCAACGATAAGAAAAGACATTGCACTGACATTTACTACACTCCGATGACCAAGGAAAGCTCCTCAAATGTTGAAAGCCCGTAAATAACACGAATTGAAATTAAGTTTTCATGGCCATCCCATTTGGTAGCCCCATGAGCATCACAATTTTTCGCAAACCAAACGGATGTACATATACTTGCAAACTATTTGGTAGAATAAAGAGATCACCTGATCGCCACAAGTTTGGCATTTCATTAACATGTTCACTACGTTTCCGCAGTTGCTAAGGTCGGTTTAGTTAGGTTGGGAGAAGTAAAATTGAAAAGCTATCTTTATTGCTTGATTGCATCCTCATCCTTTCTAACAAGAGGAAAAATATCATTGCACGGTAACATTTTAACTCGTAATCTATAGTCTAATTAAAATGAAGGTAGTGAAAGCAGTGAAATGGTAGCCATTGTTACTGGTACGCAAATGAAAAATTTACCAATTGATACACATTTTTACCAATACGTGGTGAACATGTTAAATATACAATGTCTAAAGATACTATGTACATTAAATATTCAATGTGGGTCACTTTATTTTTTAAGGTCGCAATTAACGTGCTGGCTCGGTCGCAGTCGCTGTTCGGTAACGCAGTCAAGACATGATACGGACCTCAACATTCGTGTAACTATATCAACAGATGAGACGTATGAGCTCAATGTGTCACGTCGACTGCGGCGCCGCGCATTGATAGCGAGCAAGCCCGGGGTGACGAGAATCGAAAAAGCTAAGTGTATATTAGACTAGATTATAGGTTAGTTTAAGCCTCCCTGACCGCTACAAAAAAAGAGCGTATCGAAGAGAGGAAGGAGGGAGGCACCATTTAGTATGGATATTAGGGAATGCGGAATCTATGCAGAAGGGGCATAGAAACAGTAAGTTGGGAAAGAAGTTCATGAAACAAGATATAAGTTGAAGAAGAAAGTAGTAGGTGCTGAAAAACAGGACAGTAGTGAACCGAAAAAGCTGGTCTTTAACATAACAGAAAATATTTTATTGCAACAAAAAGAAGGCCTACCTAACTCTCAGCTCGGACCTTCACATCTTCCCCTGCACGGGAGAGCTTAGTGTATATATCACGTATGTTCATGTATGGATTTATATGGAGAACCTAAACTCAATATACCCTACACGGAAGTAGTATTACAAATATTTCATGCATTGTGTGTTAATAAGAGCAGTGAGGGTAAATTTGGTACGGATACACATTGATGCTCACCGAGGGAAAAAAGTCGACGTAGCTTTCTTGAGCAGAAAATATGAACATCTCCGTTCAAATAGAGTAAAAGCATCGTGAGCTAAAGACTGAAGCTTGTTCCAATATTCTTCGGAGTCTGGAGTATTCCGTGATGGAATATATTTTTTAAGAAATATGTACTATGTAAGAATTATGATTTGATCGACTCTAACAAAAAAAACGGCGATCCCATCAACTCAAAAAGAGATTTGCCCAAGAATTTACTTCGATTTCAACCATGAATATATTTCAACTATTCAACTGTAATTCATTTTCCTATCTTTTACAGGCTATCGTGAGAATGTAGATTTCTCAACGACACTAATGTAAATCTTAATTAAAACCAAACATCAGGGAAATTATTTGAAAGATACATGGGATAAGGAGTCTAATGAATTTGTGATACAAATTGTTTTTTATAATATTCAAATAGGTGCAGGAACCTCACAGAGTACTACCTATTTTGAAACTTTCTTGTACATGACTTGCCCCAACACACAAGACCAACACACCCAAAAAACAACACGCTTCTAAATCTAAGATTTTTATACATTCCATTTGAAAACAATATAATTCTAAAATAATTGAAGTATGAAAAATTGGTAATCAAATGTTGGAACGCAACTAATTCCATGAATGAAAAATAAATTTCTTTATAGCAAATTCTGGTAGCCACCGGGACAGCAATATCTACAGAACATAAAAGTCTCATGTTTGTATAGAATGCTTGAGAAAAATAAAAATAGAGTATATTTAGCCCCAGAGACTGTTAGTTACGCAGTTTTTTCAAGTTAGATAAAATCATTTGAGGAAACCCGTTGTTAGGTAAAAAAACAATATAATATGTATTAAATGTGCAATGGTAAGATTAGATTAGTGTAAAAGTTATTTTAAGCCTCCCTAACCGCAACAAAGGCGTTCCAAAGAGAGGAAAGAGGGAAGGAGGAAGGCACCATTCAGTACGGAGATAAGGGAACGCAGAATCTATGCACAAGGTGCTTCGTACCAGTAAGTTGAGAAAAAAGTTAATGAAACAAGATCAAATTTGACGAGCAAAGTAGAAGGGGCTAAAAAACTAGACAGCAGAGGAAAAATATGCTCTTAACATAACAAAAATATTTTATTTTATAAAAGAAGGCCTACCTAACTCTCGGCTCAAGACCTCACATTTTCCCCCTGGGAGGGCTAATTCCTATAGATGCAATAGTTGTACCCCCCTGAGGGGTGCAATAGTATGATAGGAAAGATTACAGTTTTGTTCGAGCCTCCCTTAACGCACAAATTGTGTTCATTTGAAAGGAAAAAGGAAGGCTGTATTTAGTACGGAATAGATGGACCGAGGAATTTATGCGCTAGGTGTGAACCAATCTTACACATAGAAAATGTACGATAGAAGGAAGTTGATGAATCAAGCTATAAATTGGAAAATTAAGTGATAGGTGCAGGATGAAGGACAGCCGTGAACGGGAAAAAAAATGTTCCGAGACAAAGCAAAAATATTTTTTTCTCAACACTTTGACTGCGACGTGCGCTACTGGTGGTACACGGAGGTAATTTTCATAATGCTGCTGACCGACCAGTAGTCGTAAACTCAATTTTCATAAATACTTAATCAAAGTGAAATAAAGGCACGATCCAGTTCATGTTTGGTTTTTTCAAAATGGTTTACAACAATTGACTTTAAAGTTGAGTTTGGTGTTGAACTTAATATTTAGTTGCCGCAGTCAAAGTGTTAAAAAAAAGGTATGTAAAATATTCAGCCTCGGGCCTTGCAATTTTCCCTTGAGAGCTCAAATTCTCAAAAGCATAAAAGTTGTATCCTTCTTAGAAAACTAGTACAGGAGTAACGTAATCATAATTACAAGACTGCATGAGGGTATTTCCATGCCATCATTGCTGGAATATTAACATGAACAATATTTTAGCAATAACAAGTACGCTTCAGAAATAACTCTATAACTGTCACTCGACCACATCTGTTGTAACTTGAAGAGAAAGAAGGGAGTACTTCAACAACAATATTTTTACAATTATCCTGCGTAATTTTTGAATTTCTACTTAAATTTTACTCAATCCCATGGTGGAAAAATAATTCAGGCTACATGAAAACAGAAAAGAGTACTTGCGATGTTAAACCTACACATGTTTTCAATTTTTTAGAATGAGAAACAAATTCAAAGAAAATCCATGTTCCAAACGGGCTTTCCAATTCATAAGAAAATTTACGTGAAGCTTTACTGAACATGTTATCTAATGACACATTAGTAAAAATTGAGCTTTCATTTTCTTAGTTCTGATCAAACATTTAACTTTTCACCGATTTCTTTCCACTTTACTTGAGCAGTTTCTTTTTTTAACCTCCTTAATCGAAACAAAAGTGCACCAAAAAGAGGAAAGAGGAAGGCATCATTTAGTATGGACTTGAGGGAGCGCGGTGCCCCATCCACAATTTACATAGAACCAGTGGGTTAGAAAGTTTATGAAAGAAGATAAAAAAATCTAAAAAAAGTAGGTGGCGAAAAACAGGACAGCAGCGTACAAAAAAAATGGTCCATAACATAACAAAAAAATCATTCGTTTTTTAACAAGAAAAAAGGTCTTCCTAACTTTCAGCTCGGGACCACGAATATTCCCCCTGAAAGCGCTAATTCCCTTAGAAAAATAGTTAGATTCCCTGAGGGGTAAAATATCAAGATTTGTTTCGTATTTGTTCGCTTATTCCATTCACTAAACATTTACCCTCATATACTTCATTTACGAAGACATTCATTAGTGTTAGAAATTCAGGAAATGGGATCATATTTAAAGGATTTGGTATAGCGATATTTCTGTTTGCTGCTATTTAGTTTGTTTACCACTTTATTCCTTTATCGAGGGTTACAACTTCATTATTTCATTTTCAAGTTGGTCACATAAGTGATCCCATTTACTTTACTGAAGGTGTTACGCTGGACATGAAACATTAGGAAACTGCGCCTCATTATTTGGGTTGGAAGTTCCAGGTGCATGCTAGCAGATCTGTTTCGAACCTCCACATGAAAATGAAACAATTCAGCTAAAAACTTCTCAGGAGGTACTCTCCATTTGTATTTTTAGTAAGTTATGGCAAAAACTATATTAATTAAGAAGAAAAATAAATCGATGATCGGGATACAGGTTTAAGTAGATAAAAAATCGTATTAACCTATCTGTGTGAGCCAGATCGTAGATTTTTGGCGTTTTTCTAGTGACTTTTTTTTTTGACAAGTAATAATCAAATGTTTTGCAAATTACGAAACCAAAAATAATTCTACTATGTATGACACTAACTAACGACTTTTTTCGCTAGAGTACTGATAAATTCTTAGCCGATGCACTCGACTTCAGTAAAACCGAGCTCCGACAACCGCAAGATGGAGAAGCTGACAGAGTTTGTGTCGAAGTCATTTGACCCAAACAAAAGCGCCCTCAGCGTTCAATACTTAGCCCAGTCGGCCGCCAAAACCAGCCCGCTGGGAAACCAAGACGTACTCGATGAAGGTAACCTAGAACTTCACGGCAATACCAAGATAAATTACCACAGTAATTCGAAACTGGATTACCATGTGAGCAGGAACCAGGATTACCTCGCTGATGAAGCGATGCCGCTCATCTGCCACAAGAAGGAGGGCCGATCTCCCGCGAATCTTCCTGATGCCACTGAAATCGATTCCGCAGACGTCTATCCTACCACGGACTCTGCTGCAACTGGTCCCAAAGATGGTCTGCGGAACAGACCGCTTGGGTTCCCAACAAATATTCCAAGCGAACTCCACAGGCTTGCAAACCTGTCTCAGCTGCACAACATTGGAAATTTTCTGCCTCCTACCGCTCATCATCCCTTGACTTACCAACTCCCTTTATTTTTCAACCACCATCCCCACCCCCATACTCCTCCCAGGCAGGGAATTGTAGACCACCCTAAAGACATTAATCCCCACTTGGGGTCTCGAGGATTTGCGGGTTTCCCTTCTTTTACGTCGTCTGCTTCCCCACGAAGTTCTCCAGGACCTCAGAGTTCGTCTCCCTCTTTAGCCAGAAGCCTCATTTCAGAGGTTAGCTCCAGACGATTTTCACCAGCGATCCCAAAAACTGGAGGGTCGGATCCCCTTTTGGCACCCCATGAATCCGCAGGAGATGAAGAGGACATAGACGTGGATGTTGAAGCGCCACCGTCACCAGCTGCAGGTCATAAGGACCGAGATGCCGATGGCAACACCGGAGACCAGAAAGAGTCGCTCGTGGCGCAAGAATATTCCTTTTCAGGTGAGTACGCTAGTTTATAGGCTATGACTGTGTCCAGAAGACTGGACATTTTTCTCATGATCAATTATTTAGTGGAATGATGCCTATAGTTTATTTACGCATTCGCTATACATGAAGCCCAATGAACAGTAAATCCTATACTTTTATGTGTACAAGTACGCCACTTGTGACAGGAATTTCGAAAAGTTCTTTTCCTCATACGAAAAACTTTCATTTATCTAATGTTTTAATTACGGCAACTAGAAGCTCCACTAAATCAATCAATACAATACACAGTGATTTTTAAGGTCAGTTTTTTTGTTCTGTCATGGTGAACGTTTATTGATTCAGAATAATTCATAGAGAAAGGAAAAATCGCACTCGCTTACTTTTAGGAATTGATACAGCTTCCGTTCGAAGACGTTCGAGGCGCTACTATAAAATATTTTTAAAATATTTGCTGTTTCAACGTATCGCAAAGCTCAAGGCTTCAACAGAAAGGAAAACACAATAACCAAGCGTTAAGAAGTTCTGTTCCACAAATTTGCTTTCAATAAAATATCCAATCCCTCTCCAAATGTGTAAACGACCGGCTGTTTCCATTTTGATTAATACTGACATGATTCTCTCGATTCGTTTATTTTGTTGCCGCCCATTCGTGCAGACAAACACAAAAATCACAGGTGCGCCGTAGACATAGTGTAGACAATTAACACTTTGACTGCGACGTGAGCCACCGGTGGCACACGAAGGTAATTTTTATAATGCTGCTCACCGACCAGTAGTCACAAACTCAATTTTAATGAAAACTTAATCAAAGCTCAATAAAGGCACGATCCAGTTCATGTTTGGTATTTTCAAAATAGTTTACTACAATTGACTTCAAATTTGAGTTTGGCATTGAACTTAATATTTAGTGGTCGCAGTCAAAGTGTTAAGGGCGTGTTTCCAGTGAACTCATCTTTCAAGTGCTTGCAAGAGCATAATTTACAAGAGGAGAACCAGGTTTACTAAATGTAATTCAATCCTTCAACAAAAATTCATTTCGTTGAGTGTTTTGAACACTGCTGGACAATTTAATGGCGATAATTTCAATTCAAGGTGATGAGCGTCTCAAATGAAACAAACCTCTTTCATGAAATGGCTTTAACAAATTGTCAGTACGTTGCTTTTTGGTGGAAGAATTGCGTCAACATACGTGCATGATGTACAATGAAATCTTCAAAATTGTGTTCGGTACCCGGCCTAGAACAACAATTACTAGAGAGTGCTGTACGGCTCCGCTGATAACTTGCGCTCACGCGGAGAATAGTCTTTATAAACACCACAAATCAAACTTAAGTGAACGGATAGAAATGAGACAACAGCATCTGCAGGGTATTTTTTCGCAGCGGGTTGCTTTTTAAAGTAGAATTGCGGGCAAAATTACGGTTACATTTCTGCTACGTTCTCAGCCTCAGCATCATGGCTTCCAAATTTTGAATAAATGCACGCAAAAACGAACGCAGACTATTTGTCAATTACATGTTAGCGTTATTATTGTGTCCGAATGTTTCAAATACAGTTTATTGCTTGTGTCTTACGTTTTGAGTTAAATGAACAAAATAAAAGCAGTGAATAGGATACTGAAGAAACGCAATTCGAGTAATGACTAGGTTAATCGAGTTTTGAAAGGAAGTAATAAATGAATTTATTAAGTAATAAAGGAGTAGTTAGGAAAGGATTAATCATGTTATAAAAAAGAAGCTATGAATAAGTTAATAAAGAAACGAAATAGAAACAATGAATTATTAAGATAATGGAATCAATGTAATTATTGATTTAGCCTTCTCTTACTGATGATATAAACGAATTTTTTTTATAGACGCGTCTTCCTTAATTTATTAAAATTTGCCAGAGTAACACACAGCTTTAGATCGACAACATAACCTATGTTGATAACCGTAAACCAATCTCTACATTGTCGATCATAAGTAAGAATTTCGAAAAATATTCTACAACAAAGAATACCTTTGCATGAAGCTTGACTCATATCTCATTGACAAGTAATTCAGATATGTACATAAAAATTCACCCCAAGCCCTTTTAGATCACCTGCAATTGCTGTTCACTTATTGATGAATGGAACCTGATACTTCCAATTTTCCTCAACTTCAAAAAAGCATTTGAATCAGTAGATTGTTACATATCATTGTCTGCACTCAGCCACAACGGCAAAGAAGTGATTCAAATCCAAACTCAAGCCCGTGAACAATAATGTGCAATATTGGACGATTTGAATTCAGAGCTGCAAAACAGAACTCACAGCGTCCCCCAAGGATCAGTTCTTGGACCTCTTCTATTCCTCTTTTTTATGATCCAGACTGTAAAATAAGCATCATCCTTTCAGTTTTGACTTTTTGGGCGATAGCACACTTCGGACAAGTTTTTCATTTCACGAAGCGTAAAAATTTTCAACTAAATAAATTATGAAGTAAAGTCTCTGTCTCGAAGCAAAACAATCTGTATAAATGCCGACAAGACTGGATATATACTCTGATATTAAGAAAAAGCTACTCCCTAATGACGCAAAGCTTAAGAGGCTGTCAGTTGCAAATTTTTGAGCATTATACAAAATTTAAAAAAATTACTTTTGCAGACAAGTCAATTACAATTATTTATGAATGAAGCTATTTAATTGCAATGAATATTTTCAACGAAATGAAGCCCATCCTACTAAATGATGTACTAAAAATCTTTTACAAGTCATAGACTCATTTGTTTACCCAATCTAGCATTGAAGCCTGGCAGGTCCATAGACAAAAAAAAAAAAGACAGAGTATTAGGTTATTATACAAACGTTATTTGAGCTATTCTTAACTGAAAATGTT
Source organism: Platorchestia sp. MABIK (assembly GCA_014220935.1). Classification (NCBI taxonomy): domain Eukaryota; kingdom Metazoa; phylum Arthropoda; class Malacostraca; order Amphipoda; family Talitridae; genus Platorchestia; species Platorchestia sp. MABIK. The sequence continues at coordinate 11,628 of JACJUY010004058.1, read as the reverse complement.
ACGCTCACATCATTGATTCCTTCAGAAACATAAAAATTTTTAAATTGTGCATCTATTACTGATTTTGTCTAGGGAGTTTTGCGCACAAAATCAAACCCAACGAGAACTCTGAACTTCAACTGTAAATATACACACAAACTGACTACCTGGACCATCTAACGAGAAATGAAAATAAACTTTTAGTCCCGTATTACTTAAAAGCCTAGACTCAAACCAGCTTACATTAAAGCAATTGTTTTAGGTCTCCCTAACCAAAACAAAGGTGTGCCAAAGAAAAGAAGGAGAATGACGCTGCTTGACATTTATTGGGGAATCTATGCACGAAGTGTATTCCCGTACAAAATCCCTTTAGACACTTCAGTACACTAAGTTGCTTGACATGTTACAGCAGAATTTGTTCATATCCAGATACTTACGTTGTCATAGAAACCTCGCTGCTTATTTACCCCACAATGCTAATGCTGTTGACTGTTGGGTGCTTATATATTCTTGTGTCTTGATGTAGAATGTACATGATAGTGGTTAACAAATATTTTAATGCTTTCAAATTTTTCAAAACACACATGTCATAAACAGACGTATCGACTTTACACCGAGTAACCAAACTTCAGGAATTATTTTTTTTTCCTTTGCGACCGAGATTATTCTCGTGCACTGCCGAAACAACCTTCCCATATGTTTAAATGTTTTTCAACGTCACCCCTTTTGTCGACTTGGTCATTCAATTGAAGCACATACGTATCGAGACTGATATTCGAATTATCGTTTGGACAAAATCCGGCGCTCAAACTTTCCAAAAAACTGAACTTTTTCTTCAAGTTTAAATTGTTTTTACTATTTCATTACACTCTAAAAACTTAACTTGCTCACAGCACCTGGAAAGGCCTCGCAAAGCTCGAAGTGACAACACTTGAAGCTACATTATTGCCTGCAGTCGAGGCAGAGCAGATCTTGTGTAAGGGCAGGGTTAATAAAATAATCATGCTAATAGAAGAGAGTAATCGGATCTGAACAACTGTTGTGGTCGGTAGCTGAGGTGGGGTTTTGGCGGGGGAAGATTTTGGACTGGAGGTGGGGGCTATTTAGATAAGAAGGTGGGCAATATCAAGAAAGAGGGATTTCAAGTATATATAAGGATGGTGGTTTGAGGTACATAAAGGCATGGGGGGTTGAGGTATATATAGGGAGGGGGGTTGAGGTATATTTAGGGAGGGGGTTTGATGTATATTTAAGGAGGGGGGTTGAGGTGTATTTAGGGAGGGGGGTTGAGGTGTATTTAGGGAGGGGGGTTGAGGTGTATTTAGGGAGGGGGTTATTCGGTTTTTTAGGATATTCAGGAAGGGTAGTAAGGTACATTTGTTGGGTGGTGGAGGATATTTGTAGTGGAAGTGGAGAACATTTCTTGTGTAGGAGGAGGATACTTATTGGGAAGGTGGAGGATAATTGTTGCGCAGGTGGAAGATTTTAGTTGAGGAGGTGGAGGACATTTCTGGAGAGAAGGTAAATATATTTAAGGTAGAAGTAGGGATATTTAGTGGGGAAATGGAGATACTTAATTGAGGAGGCTGGACTTGTGAGGAAAAGATTTTTGTAAAGAAAGGGGAGTGAAAGAACACAAAGCGGGGGTGAGAGCACACAGCGGGGGGTGAGAGCACACAGCGGGGTGTGAGAGCACACAGCGGGGGGTGAGAGCACACAGCGGGGGTGAGAGCACACAGCGGGGGGTGAAAGCCCACAGCGGGTGAGCGGGACGGTCGATGCTAATGCTGTAGACATCCCCCAGGGCTGGCGGCCTGTCAATCAGAGGCGGAATGAGGAGTTCTCCCCCATCTACCCCACCTCTCTCTTCTCTCCCACACTGTTCCACCTGCTCCTTCCTTCTCCCCACTCTCCCCCCTAGGTCTGTCACGCTCTCTAGCCGCAGTGTTCTGTTTTTAATAATGTGCAAGCCAAAAACCGTAGATTATAAAATACAATAGAGTATAATGAAATTCTCACACAGTGGAAATCACACTTCGAATTTCACAGAATTGACGGTGGGACTGGTCTCCGAAACATTTCGGCTACACTCCCGTAGGGAGGAGAAGCATGGTATATGTATGTATGTATGTACACTATTTCTCTGATCCTAAAGACTTGACAATCAAGAAATAAAAAGCTCTTTCCATTTTCAATTTCCTTACTTATTGAATTGATGAGCGTTTGCTCATTCAAATATTTAAAAAAGGTCAAGCGTGTATATGGCTTTTAAAAAGCAAGAAAACGCACTCAATGTAACAAATTCAGAACACAGGTTCAACAGTAAAGGGCAATTGGCTCACCATTTTTATCTTTAGAGCATAGAAATATTCTTCCAAAAGTTGTCTTAATGCTTTCTCCATAACAATACCCTCCATTTGCTGGCACATTTTCATCTCAAACATGAAAAAAAATTAGCATTGAGATCTCAAGTGGTTTCTTACACTCATGAGCACAAGCAGCGTGTTTCAGTAGTTACTAGGTTTGGGAATCAAGGAACGGTAGAACGCCGCAGAACAAATTCAAATTTAAGAAATTACACACTAGTTATCTCCAAGTACAAGGCTCGCACGCAAAGTTTTGCGGGATGATATGCCAGCATCATTCACAAGTGTCTCACAAAACAATAAAAACCATCGAACTTCACAAAGATCAACTGAAATCCCAATCTTTTAACGAAAAATACAAATTATATATTGGTTAAACACGTTCCCCGCATGTTGGGCGACATGTGTGACAACAGGTAAATTGCACATTTACGTGCAGGAACAAATGCACGACGTTTTATCTCGTTCGCGATATTTTTTTTTAAATAATTGTTTTCATAAAAGGTGAAATGTTATCGTGCAATGGTATTTTTTAGATTCCTTAGGAATAACTCAAATTTATTCAAGCTGAAAAATCGACTTCCCAATTCTGCTACTTACAACCTAACCAAATTAACAGTTAACCGCCGCGGAAACGCGGGGAACGTCTTAGGCGTCCCTATACCGCCCTTGTGTTCTCTTCGAAAGAGCACAAATCCTAGGGTAAAGTTTGAAGGAAATTGCATCGTGGTCTGGAGATTGTTTTTCTGTAAACAAGACCTTGCTATGCACCCAAGATTAGAATATACGCTAGTTTCAGCCGCCCCTACAACAACAAATATGTTCAAAGAGAGGAAGGATGAGCTAGGGCACTATTTAGTATAGAGTTATGGGAATGCGTAATCTACGTACAAGGTGTGTTCCCAATAAAAGATATCTTACACGTAGCAGTAGCAGCAGCAGCAGCAAGTTGAGAAAAAGTTTACGAAACAAGGTAAAAGTTGAAGAAGAAAGTAGTAGATGCTGAAAAATGGGACAGCAGTGAACCGAAAAAGATGGTCCTTAACAAAACCAAAAACCAATTCTGTTTCAACAAAAATTATGCCAAAATCTACATAAAGAGATCGTAAATATCACATAGTAAAACTATGTACTCGAATAGCCAAGCCAATCCCCAGACTTAAGATCTATTAAAATTTTGGCACTTAATTTGAAAGTTAAAATAGTTGAGATATCCCAAAGATATCCAGGATCTGCGGAAGACATACCTAAAAACTTGTCATAATTAAAAGAAACGTGGAAATCATTAATCAAAAGCTACACACCGATTGATTGCTGTAGAAGTGGACAAGTATGCTACAAAATATTGAAAAATACTTCAGCACCATTTTTAAGTTGTAGGTGTCAATTGATCAACTGATAGACACGGTTCAATTGAATACGAAGTTGCAAAGCAAAAATGACGCAATGGAATCAGAATTTTGCTCTAACTTTCGTAATGTACATTGCAAGACTTCTCGAAATTACTCAACACGCCGCTCACCAGCTCACGACATGCTTGCGTGCCCGCATCCTCACGTTTAAACGCATTCTCTCTACTGCCCTGCATGAGATAGGTAAGAAGTTACTGTATGTTTATCTCACCATAACGAAGGCGTTCCAAAAAGAGGAAGACTTTATTTAGTATGGACTTTAGGGAATGCTGAATCCATGCTCAAGGTGCACAGAAACAGTAAGTTGAGAAATTTCATGAAACTTGAGAAAAGTTGAAGAAAGTAATTGGTGCTGAAAAACAAGACAGAACCAAAATTAAAAAAAAGAAACTGTAACAAAACAAAAAACCTTTTCTACATCAACGAAAGGAAGCCTTGCCTAACCTTTAGCTCGGGACCTCACACATTCTCCCAGAGAGAGCTTATTTCAATATAAACAATAGTTTTAATCCTCTGAGCGGTTACCTCAGAAGGGGTCCGAAAGCTCACATTACGCTGTGTGCTGCAGATAGCCGCTTATTTTTACACGCCCAATGGCGAACTACAGGTCAATGTAGTAGGCGAACTACCAGTCACGCTAGAATAACGTTGATGGTAGGATGCCCTAGAAGTCCCTGAACTTATTCGGGCCCACAGGTAGCTATACTCAAATTTGACCATTGTGCTAGACTTAAGAAACAATCTACCTCTGGATCACTTCTAGTAAATAAATTGTTTAAACTATTAAGATATGTTTTGCTACTTCTTCTTTTAAATGTGAAAAAATGTTTTGCTACTTCAGCAAACGCGCCCGTGCGCGTGTGTATTTGACTTCGCATGTGGCATCGTTCCAATTCATTGACCTCGCATTCTATGTCGCGCTCTCCCTGCAGAGCGGTACATTGCTTAACGCTTTCCCGGCGTGTAGCGCCATATGCGTTCCAATCAGTAAATTACTCATTCAAAAACATATATAAATGAATGATATTTCATCTGTTTTTCGACTTCCCTAAGAAATAACTTTTCATGCCAGGTGATATGTACCGTGCAATTGTATCGGTCATAATTCTTCGGAAGGATAATAATGCATTCGAGCATTAAAGTCGATATCTCTATTCTGCTACTTACAACCTAACCAAACCAACCGTTAATAACTGTAGAAACGCGGTGAACGTGTTAATGGAAGTTCCTGCCTTTGATATATTGTTATGAATTCGTATTAGTTAACTAGTGTTAAGGCTCAGCTACTCCTCGAAGGTTCTGTGTGTTCAAGAGCTTTTGCTGACGTTTAAATCCCAATGCTTTATCAGTGTTTATCATCAATCGGTAATGTGAAGGACGAAGGTTTGCTCTGTTGCGTCCCCACTAACTTGGAATGAATTTCCATGCACCTCCGAAAATTGTGCTCAATGTGAATATCCTAGTATTGCTGTATGAATTTTCAAAAATCGTACAACCTCAGCCCCAAATAGCTATTCCCTCCTCCGAGCCCCAAATAGCTGCCTCTGCCACAAGCTCCAAATACCTTTACTCTCTTTAACCTCAAATACCCTTACGTTACCCCTAACCTTAAATAGCTGCCCCTCCCCCTCAGCCCTAAATACCTTTACCCTCTCTAACCTCAAATATTGGCGCTTTCGCACCTTGCCACAAATATTCTTCCCTCCCTTTAGATTCCATACGCCACCTCGACCAGGAACCCGAAATACTACCCCTTCTTTGAGATGATCTGTTGATTTTAAGCAAGTTTTAGTCTCTAACCACAACAAAGATGTTCAAAGAGCAAAAGGGTGAAGGCACCACTTAGTATGGTGACCCCCATCACTGGGACCGTACCTATTACCTCTTGCGCTAACATTAAATCTTTTCCCGTCTCTCCACTTCCCAAATGCTACTCCACACACCAACGCTAATTACCTGCTCTTTCTCAACAACCCTAGGCACTCGCTCCTCCTCACAACCCTAAATACCAGCCCTCTCCCCACTGAAGAGAACTCAAAACTTCCCAGATTTCAGTTGGGGATTTTTATCCTTCTCAAATTCAAACCTGAAGGCCACGCACAGCCTGCCTTCGGAGAGGCCGGAGCGAAGCCGCAAGTCAGAGAACGCAGGCTAGGCTGCGCTGCTTTATAAGCCAACTTCCAAGCCAGCAGCTATTGCTTTGGTTGTACCTGGCTGTTTAATAATTTTATAATAGACTTGCAAGGCAGGATCTGTTGTTATGGCTGCACTAAGCTGATTTTTTTAATAATTGTCTTCCAAGTTTAAACCTTATAAATCTTACGTTAGATGTGTAGCAAGTGTGCATAATTGTACACTAATGACTCCAAACTCTTCAGGAGTTTGTCTCCCTACCCTCAAAACAGGTGTTCCAATGAGGAAGGACGAAAGCATCATTTAGTATGACATTGAGGAACGGGGAATCTATGCACAAGGAATGTTCCCACATACGATCCCTTGCGCATACAAACAGCGGGCTTCGGAGGAATTTAATGAAACAAGATGAAAGTTGAAGAAAGTAGTAGGGGCTGAATACCAGGACACTAGTCAACCGAAAAACGATGGTCCGCAACGGCTTCAGCATAATCCAGGTCTCTTTTAAAAGGATTTATTTTTGCTTAGCTTCAGTCTGTTTTATATTTGTCCTACTTCAGTTACGACGTCGAAAAAATTTGCCAGACTATTCGGGCCATAAAATGTTTTTCCGGCTGTTTTATATTCATTTTATTCATAATTTTGCACGGCCTGCAAACCCTATGGAGAATTTAATATCCTTCAAATTTTTAGAACTGCACAACACATCTTTTTTAATAGGACGTACATTTTGATTTCATTTCGAGAAGCCTGCTTCGACACTTATATAACGCACAAAATGTAGCAAAAAAGTACTGCTAAAGACGCTAAATGCTGCTGAACAGCACACAAAGCAACTAGGTAAAATATGCTGAAAACGCTAAATACTGTCAATTAGCGCACAAGGTATAACGGAAAGAATAACATAAGACGCTAAATGCTGCCTAACAGCTCGCAACGGGTAGCCGAAAGAACTACTAAGGACGCTAAATACTGTCAATTAGCGCACAGAGTATAGTCGGAAGAACCACTAAGGACGCTAAATACTGTCAATTAGCGTACAAAGCATAACGAAAAGAACAACCGAATTTGCTTAATGCTGCCAAACGGCGCACAAAGAAAGTTCAGCGGAAAGAACTACTGAAGACACAGAAGGATCCAATATAGTGCGGGATTCGGAGCACAATTTAATCTATTAGGCGATGTGCTGCAACAAAGCACAGGCTGCCGGGCGCATGATCGACAACAAACGCTCTGCCATGACAGGCGTTTGTAAAACTGCCGCGGTTGGGACACTGACGCGCGTTCGCGTCCCTCGGAAGTGTCCCACAGGGACACTAAACAATCGCGTAGCGTCGACTTAACCAGATTAAATCAGAGGACTTTAGACGCCTGTAAACAGAGCTGCGCCGGAGGCTGACTTGGCGCTTTAAAGAGCGCTCGCACTGATTTTATAGGATTTACAGAGAGCAAGCACTAACTTATGCAGCTCCCAAACGTCTCGGGCAGTTCATACTGGGCTGGAGTGAGAGCTACTAACTTCAGGATTTGCTCAGAAATTGAAATGGCTTCTCTATAGGTTGGTGAACTGATTCAACTCCTAATGTACCAGTTTTTTACGACGAAAAATTTGTGCTGGAGCGAAGTCAACATGAGTTAAAAAATGTACAACTGCGATTGCATTTTTTATCCCAATTCTGGTGTAGCCAGAAAGAAGGTGAAGTTTAGAACAGAAAAGCTCTCGGAAGCTATTTTTTCAAACCAAATTAGCTACCGCTATGGCTTAATTCGTTTTTTAATTGTTCGACAAAGAACTTAGTATAAAACGAAATTCATTTAATAAGCAATTACGTCTATCTCGGCCAAGGAGAAACGCATAAAATTGAAACTATTATTGGCTGTCAGAGGTCACATGGTCGATAAATCAAGTAACCCTCGGCAAAATTCAGAGCTTGCTACGACAGTAAATCACTCGTGAATAGGAAATACCAATTGTAGAATGTATTACTAAAACGGGCCACTTTTTGGAAATCGAATGCGTAAAATGAAAAAAAGAACCAATACAAAAGGAAACATTCTTTTAATTGTATACGTTTCGGAATCACCGATTCCATCATCAGGGCTGTAAAACAAAGAACAAAAGCGATAATGAACAAATTACAAGAACTATTCGAAATTAATGACAACATACATACATCGAAAAATAGCTCCACCTAACTATTAAAAAACTGAATTTTCTTAAACATTCGAAGCCATACATACACATGCACCCGAATTCAAACTATTAAACAAACACGCAATAGCATCAATACAAAGAAACAACTATACACATACACATCCGAATACCATTCAATTTACACAGTTGGAGCAATGTTTAATTTCATGGTACTTTGATCATGATTTAGACAAGGTCTATGGGTAAAAATGAATGAGGATTCCAAAATTCTGAGGTCAAATTCATTTGTAGCTCTGCAAAGCGTGGAGAAATTAGAACTTTTGAAAAGGTGGTTTGAATTATGACAATGATCTCTGATAGCTGACTGGGAGGGAGACGAGTAGGGACGGTCTGTTCTATGGGAGATACCAGAGTGTTGGCTGTGACGAATAAATTGCTGGAGTGTGGTACTTCCAATATAAGAAAGAGCGTTTTTAATAGGAAAAAGCGTTTGGAAGAGTGCCTGAGAAATGGTTGTGTCTACTTGTATAAATGTGATTGCTACCTGCAGTCCTATGCTGGAAGTACCACACTCCAGCAATTCATTCGTCACAGCCAACACTCTGGTATCTCCCATAGAACCAGCCGTCCATACTCGTCTCCCTCCCAGTCAGCTATCAGAGATCATTGTCATAATTCAAACCACCTTTTCAAAAGTTCTAATTTCTCCACGCTTTGCAGAGCTACAAATGAATTTGATCTCAGAATTTTGGAATCCTCATTCATTTTCACCCACAGACCTTGTCTAAATCATGATCAAAGTGCCATCAAATTAAACATTGCCCCAACGGTGTAAGTTGAAGGGTGTTCGGACGTGTGTGTGTGTGTATAGGTATGTTTCTTTGTGTAGATGTCATTGCGTGTTTGTTTAATAGTTTGAATTCGGGTGCATGTATGTGTATGGCTTCGAATGTTTAAGGAAATTCAGTTTTTTAATAGTTAGGTGGAGCTATTTTTCGATGTATGTATGTATCTCGCCATAAGTTTCTAATAGTTCTTGCAATTGATTCATTATCGTTTTTTCTTTGTTTTACAGCACTGATAATGAAATCGGTGATTCCGAAACGTATACAATTAAAAAAAATTCCCTTTTATATTGGTTCTTCTTTTCATTTTAGATATCAATGGAAGATACGTGAATAGGAGATACGAGTTTCATATAGGAGATACCAACCTTTCCCATTCACGAGACGAAACAGAAAAAGAAAATATGAAGCCAATCCATTACATAGGACTGAGCCAACGGCAAACCCTGTAACCAACGTCGCTGCTTGTGTATTGGTCAGCAATGACTTCCCTAAGGACAGGCAAAAGACATCAGCATACCCAACCTCTCCCTCGACGATTTCTCGAAGTTAATATCTACTACAGACAACAAAATCCCCAGGATGCCATAAAAGCGGATGTCATTCAATGTAATCTGAACATGATTTTCTGAAAAAATTGTATCTACAATTCCCTTCATCAAGTAGATGAAAAAGAAGTGTAAATCCGGGGCTTGCAAAAACGAAAGTGCATAATTTTCGTTGATAAAAGAAAATATTGTGACATGGTTTTTTGCATCCAATTTTTAATTTTTAAAATAATAGCTTCTATAAAATTTTGTGTAATTAAGTTCAGAGTTCGAAGATGAATTCTTTTGCTTCACTTGTCCTTCTACTCTATAAGCCGAAAGTCCTGAAATTAAATAATAGAGATGACTTTAAGCTAAAAATACAGAACATAGCTCTAGTTATATAAACTCATTGATTGTGGAATAAGTGTATTAATAGAGCTGATCAAAGAAATAAGTATGTTAATTTGGCTGATCAAAGAAATAGTTATAATAATAGAGCTGATCAAATGAACAAGAATATTATTAGAACTCATCAAACATTATCAAACAACAAAGCTAATCTCACGAGTACGTAATTGAATCACAGTTTTTCTCAAATAATTTGAACATTTAGTGACGGTCAACTGCATCCAGGACTACGCCTTGAGAGTCGACTACAAAGCGGTCACACTCGAGACCACGCAACAAAAAATTAGCATTTCACTTCTTCAATTGCGGTCCATTAGAGAGTGTTTTTTAAACGCTACGAGTAGAGACTTAGCTTTGCACACAAATGACGATTTTCAGTCACTTAAATTGATCTGTGTATACACTCTACCTATGTTTAATGAGTACACTGAATATTGGTGCATATGTGTACCCAAATCATGTTTTAAAAAAGTACACTCGAAATTGGCCTGTACATAAAGTCAACCAACCATGGTTGAACTGATTTATACATAAACAAAAACCTGTGTGCTAGAAGTCCTCTGGACATACGGTGGGTTTGTACACTCACCCTAACCCAAGTGTAAGTAGTACACTCGATACAGGTTTGTACACTTATGAACCCAAGGAAAGTGTCTGCACTCTCTTACATCTGGTTAAACCAATCCCCACTCAGACCCATATCTGGGTTTAAAAGTTTTTTATCTTACACAACCCAGGCATCCTTGCACGTGAGCCCCACCAAGGTACAGACTTCGTACCTATATAAAGTACAGACCTGATATAGGCGCACCCAGACTTAATGGAAAACTTAACATTATACGCTAAAATGTGAGCACGTCTACGTCCACATGCATGCAACCACAGCTTACGATCTCTCGCAACCGAAGTTCACATGCACACCCCACCACCCCGTCGCACTTTATCACCGTTGCATTTCTAATTTTAGCCACCCAAAGCAGATGCTCTACTTCGACGGCTGAAATCACAGATGCCCTGATAAAAGAAGATGGGACTGGGAAAGACTTAAATGCCTTCGAAGTCAAAGTCCACTTGCACGTTCGATCAAGGTTGCCCTCTTATTCTACCCTAAAGCAACGAGACAAGATACAACTGACCAGACGATTCACATGACCACGTCAGAACCCTTCAACAATACCCTCTCAACCACCAACGGATTCAGAGTAGATTATGTGCCTTGTTTTATCGAATTTGTAGAACCTTGCACGCCTCACTCGCTCGTGTGAGAGCTTCTAGAAAAACTGTGTACTCCGTTATGACATTCTGGCATTGAGAATCAGTAACTTGAAAATTCAGACTGCAAAATTTAAAGAAAGAGAAAAGCATAGGTTTTATACGAATGATCATGCCCAATATTTTGTGGTATTTCTTTGTGGTTGTCAAGTCATAATTGGTTTCAAAGATGTATAAGCGAGAGAGGCTATGAAAACAACACTGTGCACGTATTAAAACAGGTATCAAAGTATTTAAAACATTCGGGGCTTAAGGGATGCAAAATATTTGAAGGACATCGCTCACACTTTAGGATAAATAGAAGTAGCATTTTATTGTAGCTATAAGTATTGCCATATTGTAGCCACTGAAATGAACAGGACTTCCGTCGCCTTAATTAAACACTCAATTACCTTTGTCTCGGACAAGAGTTCCACATCGCATAAGAAATTCTTATCTATATCATTCTTCACTCCGTCTGCCCCACCACTCTGCCTCCTCACCTCCCCCACCACTCTGCCTCCTCACCTCCCCCACCACTCTGCCCCT